>OVAU01001818.1:0-13795 GCA_900406315.1 Biscutella laevigata subsp. laevigata
GGTTGCAAAAAGGTTTAGTCTTCCGAATTTCCAAGAATCGGAGTTTCGTCTATGATGTTCATGGCCCATAGTTTCTCACCTTGCATTTGGTTTTTTATTTCTTTTGTGTTTATGTTGNTGGGGTTGGGTCTTTGCTCACGGTATATATCTAGTTTCGATAACAGATTATATAGCCGTCTTAACTTGTGGGGATTTCTTTGTATCCGCCGCCTTAGTTGTGTTCTTAAGTTGTAAGGATCTAAAGCTTTTGGAAATATATATTTATCGTGAAAAAAAAAATAAGTATTTGCAAACAACAATAGTGAGAAAAAATATAAAATAAAAATCGACGATTGAACTATAATTTTGAAGAGCTTAACCGACGCTAGACATATAAAATCTCGGAAACAAGATAAAACTATGGAAAGATTTGAAAACGGCCACCTATAACTAACAACTGAGACGAAGAACGAAGAGTTGAAGATGGAGGCCAAGAAAAAACACACATATGCTAATTTATTTAAGAGTCATTAATACCTAAGACTAATAGATTTTCTTCCACCTGAACTAGCGAGTTGATTCAACGAACAACCGTAGACAGAAATATCGGACTCTAGAAATCTCGAAAAATTAAACCTCTAGGTTTGACAAAGGTAGTTTCATGATACGAGAAAAACCCCGTCAGAAACAAGCGGATTGGATCACCGAGGAGGAAGAGCCAATAAGACAAAACATGCCGAAAAACATAAAAAAAAGGGAAACTACCTTAAGAGAGGACAACCGACTACGACAAAAACAAACTAAACCGTCAGCCATCGAGCTCAAGCGACTCAACCTACTTGCTAGGGTTCATGAAAAGGTGAAGAGAGAGTCTTGATTTTGCGTTTAATTTTGATTATTGGAGCCTAGCATCTTTAGCTAAACTATTTCAAAAAATATAAATAATCATTTTTTATTACATCATCATTCGTTTACCCTATTTATTTCTTAGTTTTTTTTTTGTCAACCCCATATTTATATCTTAGTTAACTTTTATATAGCCCTCTAAAATTTTATAAGGAACTTAAATCCGATTTTATCCAAAAAAAATTGTAATTTGCCCGATTTAGCTCCACCTTTGATCANATATCATAAAAAAATATTAACCACTTTATCTTTGAATGCTTCCTTATTCGGGCACTATCAGATGTTTCATCTACCCATAAACACTGATCAAATGTGGCACAATGTTTTTTTTTTTTTGGTCAGCAAACATAAAAACATTCCAAAACTAATTCTTAATCTGGTTCTCTTCCTATGAATCTCTCAATCTCCTCTGATTCCACTTGCGTCTGGCGGGCCTCCTTGGCCTGTAGATCAGCTATTGTATTCCCCGCTCGATGGACGTAGGAGAACTGTGCCGTGTCATAAGCAGCCCTCAGAGAATGCAGTTCGTCTAGCTGGTTCTTGTACCGGGGCCAGTCTAAGGGGTATTGGATCATATCCAAAAGGTTTGTAGAGTCAGTCATGAACTGAACTCTTGTCCATCATTTGCCCGTCATTGATTCCATTGCCCAAATCAGGGCTTCCAATTCAGCTTGTAGTGCTGATTCCAGGCATCCCACACTTCGACGTCCCACCAGCCCCTTCTGGTCGTTGTTTTGGTGTGCAAACCAGCCAAATCCTGTCATAGCCTCTCCTTGTTTCCAAGATCTGTCTATCTGACATATGACCATTACCGGATCCCCGGGCCTCGTGTTCGTGACCGCCGGTTTTCCACAGACCGGATTACATGTCTCCCAGATTTCCGAGTTCATGAGTGCCTGATACACCACTCGATGTGGGTCGGGATTTTGGTTGCGATAGACCTAGTTATTTCTTGATTTCCAAATATACCAACAAATCCAGGGAAATGTCGTGGTCTCAAATTCCCGAGGTATTCTCCAGAAGAGGTGATCCATGTTGTTGTATAGAGAATGGTTGAGGGTTCCCTTGGGGTTCATCGGTATATTCACCAGTGCCCAAGTTTGACGAGCCGGCGGGCAGAGGAACAAGACATGATTAATATCCTCCACCTCTGTTCCGCAAGTTTGACAACGTCCATCACAAGTTATTCCTCGTGATCTGAGGCGGTCAGTCACCGCCAGACTTCCAGTCAGCGCCTGCCAAAGGAAGTGTTTCAACTTGGCGGGACACTTCAAATTCCAAACCTGTGCCGTTAACGCATCCGTCGTTGGTCCAAAACTCCCCTTTGTAGCGGAGCCCATGAAACCCTGGCTGACTTCATATCCTGACTTAACCGTGTACTTTCCTGACTTGGAGAAATGCCAAATGTGTGCATCTGGTGTGTACTCTTGTGATGGTCTCATGGTCGTTATCAAGTCGATGTCATCTTGTTCCATTATTGCAGACATTAATGGTAGGTTACACGTTCTTGTCCCCGCGTGAATCATATGATTTACTCGGAGTGGAGCGTAGTAGTGTGTACCACAGCTCCGTGCGGGCCTCGGGCGTTCGGTTGGTATCCATGGGTCATTCCATACTGAAATTGAGTGTCTTGATCCCACCCGTTTGATGAGTCCTATATTAACCAGAGACCGCACAAATATGATGCTCCTCCATCCATAGGATGGGGAGGAGTAGCGGATTGGCCTTAACGGGTCTCCCTCCCGGTAATATCGGCCTTTCATGGTCTTCGCAAACAGTGACTCGGGATATTCCATCAGACGCCACAGCTGTTTTGCAAGCAAGGTTGTATTGAAATGCTTCAATTCTCTGAACCCGAGACCTCCTTTGTCCTTTGTCCTTTGTCCTACACATCTTGTTCCAACTCGTCCAATGGATACCTCGCTTGTTTCCCGTTCCTCTCCACCAAAATCTGGACACAGAGCTCGTCAGTGTCTTGGACATTGATTTAGGGAGACAGAAACAGGACATGACGTACGTCGGGAGGGCTGTTGCGACCGCCTTGACCAGGATCTCCAGTCCCCCAGTGGAGAGAAATCTTGTGTACCAATAATCTATCATGTTCTGTAATCTATCATGCAGAAAGGCAAAGATCTTTGACTTCGATCCTCCCAGACTCTCTGGTAGTCCCATATATTTTGCCATTCCTCCTTCCTCGGAGATCCCCATCAATGTCCGTAAGCCTTATCGCGTATCTTCCGCTATAGCATGCCCAAACTGAATCGACGACTTTGTGTAGTTTATCCACTGACCCGATGCCCGCTCGTACGTAGCCAGAATATCCAAGAGCGCCTGGCATTCATCCGTTGTCGCCTTACAGAAGAACAGACTATCGTCCGCAAATAACAGGTGTGTGATGGCCGGGCAATGTCGTGCCACCTTGATTCCTGATATTTGTTTATGACGTTCCGCCTCCTTGATATTGGCAATCAGTGCTTCCGTGCATAGAATGAAAAGGTACGGTGACAGCGGATCTCCTTGTCAGAGACCCTGCTGTGGGAGTATTGTTCCCTTCAGAGATCCATTAATCAGGACTCGGTAGCTGACCGTCGAAATACACCCCTTCATCCATGCTATCCACGTTTCCCTGAAACCAAGTTTCCGTAACGTAGCCTCTATGAACTGTCATTCAAGTCTATCGTAGGCCTTACTCTTTTCCGTCTTTATTGACATGAACTTTCCCTTGCAGGCCTTGTTCGTCCTAAGCCCATGGAACATCTTTTGGGCAATAAGTATATTGTCTGAAATGAGTCGTCCCGACACAAATGCCGATTGCGTCTCCGCTATCATGGAGGGGACAATTCCCTTTAGTCGCTGGCAAAGGACCTTGGACACTAGCTTGTACCCCACGTTGCATAGGCTTATTGGGCGCAGGTCCGTCATCTCCGTAGGCCTTTCCTTCTTGGGGATGAGGCAGATATTGGACTCATTTAATCTGCGATCAAGTTCCCCCGATTGCATGAATCTTCTGACCAATTCCACCAGGTCGCGTTTTACAATCTCCCATGCTTCTGGAAGAATAGAGTCGTCATCCCATCCGGTCCCGACGCTTTCTCTGGATGCATCATGAATAACGCCTTCTTTACTTCCTCTTCCGAAGCTGACTGAACAAGCAGTTCGTTCGTCTGGTGCGATACCGAGGGCTGGACATTCAAGAGGGCCTCCTCAATCTCTGTCGGGGCCGTAGTCGTAAAAATATCCCGAAAATAGGTGGTGGCCACCCTCTCAATTTCCTCTTCCTTATCAACCCAGTTCCACGTGACCGTGTGTCCGATATCATGTTCTTTGCTCGTCTCTGCTTCGTTAGGGCATGAAAGAATTTGGTGTTCCGGTCTCCCTCCCTAAGCCATAAGCTGCGACTTTTTTGTTTACAGAAAATCTCCTCATCCTGATATGCGTGTTTTAGCCTCCTGGATATATGTTCTAGCTCTGTCATTGGGCAAGAGTCATTCCCCTGGGCCGCCGCCACCTCTCGCTGCATGCCCCCTAGGTTCCTCCGCTCTGCCACCAGTGTTTCATTTCTCCATTTGGAGATTGCGCTCTGTTAGTCCCCCACTCGGTCGACAAAGGGTTTGACCTCGTCTTCAGGGTTCCAGCCTTTGCGGATGATGTCCATAAGGCCTGGTTTCCCCAGCCATCGCTTGTCAAAGCGAAACTTGGCTCTGTCTTTGTACACTTTTGAACGTAGGACCGCGATAATCAGCCTATGATCTGATCCGATCATTTGTAGATATTCCACATACGAGGCAGGGAAGACCCCATGGCATTCCATATTTGCGAAAGCTCTATCCAGCTTGGACCGGACCACCCCCGAACTTCACATAACTCGCCATGACAACTCGTTACCCACCACGGGGAACTCCGTCAACCCGCTAGTGTTGATAACTGCATTGAAATCAAGAAAGGAACTCTGTGATCTTAATTTGCCCCCCTGATTTGCCCCCCTGCTTTTCATGATTTCCCTTAATTTCGTTGAAATCGCCAATGAGGAACCAAGGGCCCTCCCGCACGGCTCCCAACCTATGGATTCTTTCCCACACTTGGCTCCATTGATTCTAAACGGGATCCCCGTAGACGAAGGTCATTGCAATCCGCTGTCTCTTGATCATGATCTCCATATCTATGATTCGATTATTTTCGAAAAGAATCTTCGCATGTATTCTCTGGTTATATAGGACAGTCAGGCCGCCGCTGGCCCCCACCGGCTCCACTGTAGTGAGACAGTTGAAACCTAGGTGAGCTTGGACATCTTGCATGAAGTGACGTTGTTGCTTTGTCTCCATTAGAAACACTATATCCGGCTTTAATTTCTTCCAATTTTCCCGCAAAAAACTCATTGTTATAGGATTTCCCAGTCCTTGACAATTCCAGCTTAAAATTCGTACTTCCATTCCTAAGTCGTTAAAGCTCGCCTCCCGCCAGAATAATCCTTTCCAGAAATCATTTTATGTCCCATTTCGATCCTAACGCCAAGTTTTGTGTCCACTTGTGTCCGTTTGGTCCTATCATTAGCCATTAGTCCAAATCGGACCCCTGTTTTCCAATCATGCCAATACCAACCATACCAAGCCAAAAAATTTCCAATAATCCAATTAAAAGCACTCCTAACGACATACAAGAGTGAAAAGGAAAAAACAAAACCTAACTCTACAAGAAGAAACCCACCAAGAGGCTTCGACCCCAAAACAGCTAGGGGAGCAAAAGCAAAAACAAAAATAAAACCAGAATTTAAAAAACCAAAAACACCACTGCTGCGAGCTTCCAACTCCTCTTGATCCTTCTTAGCATTTTTGTCTATCATTTGGAAGGTTTGGGTGGTTGTTTCTTCGTGCCATGATCCTCTGGCTTGTCACCTGGCTTAGGGTTCGACTTGGATGCTGCATTCCTCCTCGGCGAAGCCAGCAGGATAAACTTCTTCGTCGATCCCACTCCTGTCGCCAATTTCTTTGGCTGTGTGGGTTTCTTGTTACCCATGGCTTCAGTGACCTGCTTGGGTTTCTCCACCAGCTCAGTTACTGTCAGCTCTGGCATCTCGTTCATCAAGACATCCTCGTCTTCCTCTCCTCCTTCCTCCATCAACTTATTGAATTTGTCCTCATTTGATAAGATTTCTTCTAACTCTGCTTCATACTCTTCATTGGTTTTTTCAGAGCCAAATCTCATGTGAGTCACGTTTTGAGCCAATTCCTCAGTCATTTATGTATCTTTCCCTCCTTCTTTAAGCTCCTGCAATGTGAGTTCATTTGCAGGGATTTGGCTGCTGCTTGGCAATCCATTTCCTACTCCCAAGCTCTCGCTCGGACTCTTCAGCAAACTTGATGGCGCTGGTTCCTTTGACGCACTAGCTCGCAGTTCCTCAGCGAAACTCACCAAACTCGGGTTGGATAAATTACTGCCCTTGGTATCTATCAACTTCAGAGGAGAAACGGGCGGTTTTATAGCCGGTGGTTGACGCAAAGGTCTCCTTGCATCCACCATCAGCCCTTCCCCCGCGTTTTCCACTCTAGTCCACTCCTTCCTCTTGTTATTCCCCTCGTCAACCACCTTTTCCTTACCTTCTCGATGACGCGGTCTGTCTTCACAAACTCGTTCCCTTTCCTGCTTCACAGGGGCCTTATCCTTAGAGTACATATCCACACTGTTGTCATTACCTCTGTTTCCACGCACAACTCGTCCCACCTCTCCGTCCCGATGGCTTCTTCCCCCTTCAGCCGCCGCCTTGTAGCTATCATAGTATCTGTTACTTGATGGCTCTGCTCTCCTGTTTGGCCTTTCACCCATCATATTTTGTTCACACCTGGCCGTTTCATGACACAAGCTGCAGCAAATGGAACAAAAAGCCCAAGAGTTTCTCGTACTGCAACTTGACTAAAACTTCCACCCCTGCATAAAACTCCAACTCTGATTCGAAAACCAGCGGTTGAAAGCCATCGAGAGTTACTCTAATCCTGCTGGTATTCAGTTCGACCTTGTCACAATCCCCCAAAGCGTCGCCAACACACTGAAAGGTCGTTGGATCCCAGAACTGGAGAGGCACTCCCAAAACCCTAATCCAAAAACGAATCGCTGATGGGTACTTCGTTTCCAGCGATGGTTCCCACCTTACAACCGACAACATCCAGGAGTTGAAATTGAAAGGTTCCATCTTCAAAACCTCCTCGATGTCCTCTTCTGTCTGAAACGCGAACTGGAACCTTCCGAGTCCCAGATCAGTTCACGTCACCTGTTTTTCCATCCTCTAAATCCGAGGTAAATGATATATAGCCTCCTATGTTGGTTGCTTAGCCGGATTGAAACACCTTCCTATGACTGTCTTGGAAAAGCCCTCCACAACATTGTCTCTACACTCACAAAAAGAAAAACCAGCGAGAGTTGAAAAGGTGATTCTGAGCAAGTAGATTATGTACTAACAAAGTTCCAGTCAATCCCACAATTTATAACAACTCCTAAGCAATCCATCAGATACCGTATCCCTGCGCCATGATTCAACCAAATATCTTTCTTTCCCAAAACACCTTCCCCGACCTGATCTCCAAATTCTACTTTCCTATTCTCTATCAATCCTACTTGATTGAGATCTCTCTGTATCCCGTTGATTCCATCTAAATCAAACCGTAATGATAGCCCATCCATAAGAGAATAATCGAACTTATCTTCGCAGATTCGAGATCCATTCGAATAGCCAGATGCCTTAAAGCCCTTGTTGATCGAAAATCCGTCAAATCTGAGGCGAGATCTGCTTCCGCACCTTCCAATCCATATATGGCAAGCCCTACTCGTTCCAGACACCCAATCTGCCGTAATCCACTGATTCTCGTATCCAGATCTCGTCGTTAATCTCATCCGCCCTTACGCCGTCACTCTCTTCGTTATCGCCATCGCCGTCTTTTTCCAGATGTGCTTAGTTTTCTTTTTTTAAGATTAGATTACCCATCCATAAGAAAATAATCGAACTTATCTTCGCAGATTCGAGATCCATTCGAATCGCCAGATGCCTTAAAGCCCTTGTTGATCGAAAATTCCTCAGATCTGAGGCGAGATCTGCTTCCACACCTTCCAATCCATATATGACAAGCCCTACTCGTTCCAGACACCCAATCTGCCGTAATCCCCTGATTCCCGTATCCAGATCTTGTCATTAATCTCATCCGCCCTTACGCCGTCACTCTCTTCGTTATCGCCATCGCCGTCTTTTTTTTTTCTTTTTTTTCAGATGTGCTTTTTTTTTTTTTTTTTAAGATTAGATTACGATTAAAGTGGCGATTAACGATCACTCGGAAAAATCCCTCTTTTGGGCTTAGTACCCTCTGTTTATTCTAGAGGGTTTAACTTGTGGATAGCTTTTCTCTTGCTCCTATTCCCCTTGGATATTTTACTCATCTTGTGGTCTCTATCGACTCTCCCAACAGTGTTATCTTCTTCGATCTCTCTTTGTTCTTCATCTCCCGAGCACATCTTCCTCTTCTCCATCCCTCTTTGCTGTGTTTTTTTTGAGTGGCTTCTTTGCTTAAGTTCCCACCTCTCCCTTCTGTTCTGTCTCTTATTGGACAAGGCTTTCTCCTTAAGTCTGCAAGGTTCGATGTCTAATGCTATGGATTTGGCCATGATGGTTATGTCTCTTGAGGAAGAAGACATTCACTTCGACTTGCCAGATCGTCCGGAATTCTACTCAAACGAAAGGAATGAACTGAGCATTATCGGTCGGATTCTTAATCCTGATGCGCAGAAGATGGTTCACCTTATCAGAAATATGCCAAGAAAGTGGCAAAAAGTGGGCAAAGTTACGGGTATAGCTCTAACCCCTGAGCGTTTTCAGTTCATTTTCAACAATGAATATGACCTTACTGATGTCCTTGATAGAGGCTTTCAAACATTCAATGATTAGGGCTTGGCCATAGAAAGATGGGTGCCTAATCCTCCAGAAAATTACCTGCAATTTGCAGACATTTGGGTTCAGTTTCGTAACATTCCAGTTAATCATTTCAACGCTCCAGCCATTGCAGCACTAGGTGAAGCTCTTGGACATGTAAGGATCGTGGCTTTGGATGATTCTAAATCGCAGAACCTGGATTACGTTCGGGTATTGATCAATTTGAATGTTGGACGTCCTTTCCGTAAATCTAAAATCTACAATCTCTCGAAAGGAGCCAAAGCGGAGCTTTTCTTCTCGTATGAAAAAGTTCACAAGCTTTGTCATACTTGTCAAAGACTCTCCCATGACAAATCTAATTGTCCTTTAAATCTTTCGAGAACCAAACCTCCCACTCAAGCAAAATCCTCCTCTAAGGCTAATCAGAATGTTCTTAAGGGAGGAGATCCCTTGTACGGAGTCCTCTTAGAGTCTCAAGTCGGCCTAAATCCACATGATGGAAGACCAAGAATAGACCCCTCGGTCCTTGAAGAAATGAGAAGATACCTTTTAACAGCAAACTCGGAAGACAAGATTATCAGAATAGAGAAAGTAAAGAGTTTCGTGGCTGAAGTTGAAAAAGATCCAATGCTGCAAAAGACAATCTTACGGCTAGAACCAGCTCCTCTGGTCGTATCAGACCCGTCGTATGGGAAAGGACTCGTATTTTCTTATGAAGAAAGACTTTGTTGCTCAGCTCCCTTACCAGAAGCTTCTCACAGTGACATGATCTCTACAGGAGCCCTTACTGATCCGATGGAACAAGCTAGCTCTCAAGATTCTCCGAGTCTCCCTGTTGAGAACCTTACGGGTAAGAACTTTAGCTTCACAGCTACTAGTTCTTCTGGGGTTGCTCTTTTCGNCACCCTGCTCCTAAGCGTAGAAGGTCTCACAAACACAAAAGGCAGCAACGATCTCAATCACATCGAGATCAAGGTCAGCGAAGCGCTTCATTCACTTATGCAGAACCAGATTCTCACAACAAAAGGAAGACTGATCTTCGTGAGGATCTCAATGATCGCAAAGCTAAACGTCTATTGCTTGAGGTGGGCTCCAATGCGGGGCAGCCTCTATCTCCATGAATCTACTCTGTTGGAATTGTCAAGGCTTGGGTGGCGATCAAGGTTTGACAATTCCAAGACTTCGGGATCTTCTTCTTTCTCTCTTTCCCGATGTCTTGTTTTTAATGGAGACGAAGAATTGTAGAGATGTTCTTGTGGATATGCAAGTTTTGTTGGGCTATAGCAGAGTGTTTACGGTGGACCTCGTGGGCAAGAGCGGGGGTTTAGCTCTCTTTTGGAAGTCGTCTGTAAATGTTAACATTCTGCAAAGTAATAAAAATATTATCGATGCTTTTGTGAATATCGGCTCAGAATCTTTCTTTCTCTCATGTGTTTACGGTGAACCTGATAAAAGGAATAGGCCGGCCTTTTGGGAGTTTGTCACCAGAATTGGTATCACTAGATCTGAGAAGTGGTGCATCTTCGGGGACTTTAACGATATTCTCCATAGCGGAGAGACGGTGGGAGGTGCTCTTCGTAGTGTTTCCTCCTCCTCTCCTTTTGTCAATATGATTGAGGCTTGCAAGGTTTTTGAACTCAAAAGTTTTGGGAACTTCTTTACTTGGGGTGGTCGTCGTAACGACTCTTGGGTACAATGTAAACTCGATAGGTGTTTTGGGAATGCCCAATGGCACAATCAGTTTCCAAACGCGAACCAGTCCTTCTTGGAGAAACGAGGGTCGGACCACCGACCAGTCTTGGTCTCACTACTGGACTCACGAGCTAAGTACAGAGGGCTCTTTAGGTTCGATAAACGCCTCTTCAACAAACCTGGGGTTAAGGAAGCTATCTCTAATGCTTGGAACCTTGCTTCCCCTAATCACCAAACCTCTCTTTCTGATAGATTATCGGCTTCCCGCATAGCTCTTGGACGCTGGAAAAAACAGAATAATATCAACGCAAAGGATAAGATATTGAGCTTGCATAACGAACTCGAGTTACTACAATCTTCAGACTTCCCTCAACTCCAAGCTGTTAAGTCCTTGAAGGTTGATATTTCGGAGGCCTATCGAGAGGAAGAGACATATTTGAGCCAAAAAAGTCGTGCGAATTGGCTAAAAGATGGAGATAATAACACCAGGTTCTTTCATGCTTTAGTTAAAGCAGATAGATCGAAAAACTTCATTGAAAGTCTACTGGACTCAGAAGGTAATTCTCAAAGCTCAGAAGCATCCAAAGGTGAAGTGGCTTGCGTATACTTCCGTGATCTCTTCTCCTCCACCGGTCCCGTCAATTTTCAGGATATCTTTCATGAATTTGCACCGAGGATCTCTCAATCAACGAACTCTATTCTTTGTGCTGATATCTCTAGGAAGGAGATTGAAGCGGTTGTATTTGCGGTCAAGTCTACGAGCGCTCCGAGTCCTGATGGTATGACCGGATTCTTCTTTCAACGGTATTGGTCTAGTAGGCGATGTTATGGTGCAAGAGATTTCAAACTTCTTCTTGACAGGAAGGTTTCCCGTTGATTGGGCTTTTACTCACCTTTGCTTGATACCTAAGAAAGTGAACTCCAATCTGATGAAAGACCTTAGACCGATTAGTTTATGCTCAGTGACTTCAAAAGTTATCTCCAAAATCCTTGTCTCAAGACTAAAGCCTTTCCTTCCAGACATTGTTTCGCCCTTTTAATCGGCTTTTGTCCTGGAGAGGCTCATATCCGATAACATCTTGATAGCACATGAAATTGTTCATAGTCTCCGAACTCATCCCCACTCGTCCAAGAACTTCCTCGCGATTAAGTCTGACATATCTAAGGCTTTTGACAAAGTTGAATGGGCGTACATTGAGAACCTCCTTCGTGCTTTAGGGTTCGGTGAATTATGGATAGGATGGGTGATGAGAAGTATAACTTCGGTTAAGTACTCGGTGCTAATGAATGGGCAACCCTTCAGTATCATTTCGCCTCAGAGGGGTCTTAGACAAGGAGACCCACTCTCTCCCTTTCTATTTATCCTTTGCACGGAGGGCCTCTCTCACCTTCTTAAAAGAGCGGAGAATCAAGGTAAAATCAATGGACTCAGCTTCCACGTCTCGGGGCCTTCTATTCGTCATCTTCTCTTCGCAGACGATAGCCTTTTCATCTGTAAAGCCTCGCTGTCCCAGGTTGAAGCTTTGAAAGAGGTGCTCCATGTTTATGGAGAGGCAACGGGACAGAGGATAAACAATGATAAATCCTCCATATCCTTCGGTTCGAAACTTTCCTCTTCGTTAAAAGCTTGTATCCAACATAAACTAATGATTTTCAATGAAGGTGGAGCCGGTACTTATTTGGGGCTGCCTGAGTGTTTCAGTGGCTCGAAAAAAAAAGTGCTTCAGTACTTGTCGGAGAACCTAAACAACAGGCTTTCGAACTGGTTTTCTAGGAACATCTCACTTGGAGGCAAAGAAGTTTTGCTCAAAGCGGTAGCTATGGCTATGCCATTCTATGCTATGTCCTGTTTTAAACTTCCTAAGTATACCTGCGAGGCTATTACCGCGGCGATGAGAGACTTTTGGTGGAACTCTTAACATAAGAAAAGGAAGATTCACTGGACAAATTGGAACAAGTTATGCTTATCTAAAGACCTCGGAGGATTGGGTTTTAAGGAGATATCGAGTTTCAATCAAGCATTACTGGCAAAGCAAGCATGGAGGCTATATCAATTCCCAGACAGCTTGGTTAGTAAATTCCTCAAAAGTAGATATCATAAAGAGATTTCCTTGCTCGATTCGGTGTTAGGCTCAAGACCTTCTTTTGCTTGGCGAAGTATTCATCATGGCCGAGATCTCCTTATCCAAGGGTTAAAGCTGAATATCGGTGATGGTTGCTCTACTAAAGTCTGGTCTGATTGCTGGATTTTGGACTCTTCGATGATGCGTCCCCCTCGTTTTAAAAGTTCTCAGATTGATCTAGAAATCAAGGTTTCAGATCTCATCGATACGAGAACAAGAGATTGGCGACCGGATAAATTAGTGCTTCTATTTCACGAGGAAGACGTGAAGTTAATTCGCTTGAAACCTCCAGTTCCTTCCAAAAGGGACTTTCTCTCCTGGAATTACTCAAAAACAGGGGCTTACTCTGTTCGAACGGGTTATAAACTAGCCTTTGCGATGAAATTCGACATCTTAATCAAGGAAGCTTCAACGGCTCCTTCGATCAACCCACTTAAAAGCAGGATTTGGTCTCTCTTTACGGCTCCAAAGATCAAAATGTTCTTATGGTGTGCTTTGTCGGATACGCTACCGGTGAACGGGAGACTTATCTCAAAAGGATTGAAAATCGATCCTATTTGCCAGGTTTGTGGGGATGGTATCGAATCGATCAATCACACTCTGTTCGTTTGCTCAATAACCAGGCAGATTTGGGCTCTCTCAGACTTGCCTCGCCCGGCGGATGGATTCCACCATTCCTCCATCTTCGTAAACCTGTCGTTTATGCTCAATCTCGAGGAAGGGAAAAGCCTGCAGTCTGATCTTCAATCTCTATTTCCTTGGGTTGCTTGGACAATTTGGAAAAATAGAAACAAATTCTCTAAGGAAGGAGTCTCCTTTTGTCCCTCTGATTTGGCGAGGAAAGCAAGCTTAGATAAAGATCAATGGACCTCTTCCCAAGCTTCTTCCGCATTCTTACCCGAACAGAGAGCATCTGTAAGAATTTGAGAGAGATTATGTAGATTTGAGAAGAATCAAAGAGAAGATGTCTAGAAAGCCATAGTGGCCGTGAGAGTAAAGAGAGAGATAATGGTTTAGATTAATCTCCTTCGTTTCCACAAGGTTTCCATCAACATGAATAAATAGTAAATGGAAACAAGAAACCCTAATTACATGGGCTTCAATTGAATGGGCCTTCTCTTATAAGTTTAACACTCCCCCTCAAGCTTAACATATGATCGAATGAACATACTAAGCTTGGAATCAC
>OVAU01001819.1:0-13793 GCA_900406315.1 Biscutella laevigata subsp. laevigata
ATTAAAACCTCTGGTCACTTTAGGAGGAGAAAATCCTCCGCTACCAATAATCCATATGCAAATGAAACTAGACACAATCCTAAAAACTGAAAAATCTTTTTGGTTTTTCCAAATGTTTCAATTTTTTTTTTGCTTTTATCTTATAACATAAGTATTAAAAATGCATATGAGACTCGATAAAAACAAAACCAACATAACATCAGACATGGTCTCTATCCCAAACTTAAAATCGCATAGTATATGTGAGAATTAAAGACTGAAGGGGAAACTAGAAACAAAAGGAAAAAGAAAAATTGAAAAGAATGTACAATGGTGTGAAGAGTAACTCAATAGTAATACGAGTTGGGATCAAATTCTCCATCAGAGGAGAATTTTTGGGGATTCGTTGTCTGACAGCGGCTGTGGTGGTAGTCGGATCTTAGTACCCCGACGTCAGGTCATAGAGACCGAAGGTCTCGATAAAACTAATGGTTGTGAGATATCTCCTTCGTGATGGGAGCGTCTTCGTTCCAAGGTTTCTTCGTCAGAGTCGATCATTTCTTGTATTTATCCTCGGGTTGTTTGCCTAGATGAACGTCGGTCCTGCTACCTGTGCAACTTGCTTGCTACGCGAACAACTATGTAAGCTTCTTCATTTCTTGACCCATCTTCTCCATCTCCTTTCCCATCTTTTTTAGTTCTTTCTTCATCTTCTTTCTCTTTGGTACTAACTTTCGAATCACTCCGTCTTGGAAAAGGTTTAAGCGAGTGAACCTCTTGTTATCGAGATAGAGGTCTTGGACGAGACATGGATGAAGTGGGGTGGAGGACGGTCTGAGAAGGTAATAGGTACTCCAAAAAAANGTGGCGGGAGCATAATCTCAAAAATAATCTGAAATGAGAGACGAACCAGCTCGTTGGGCTTGCGTACGGGGTCCTTGGATAGGCTCTATAGGACGCGGACCGAGCGGTTGATACTGTTGATGGTGAACGGGGTCAAACTGAATGTTGTTCGGGTGACCAAAATGAGTGATGGCTTGGTTACGGAGCAAGGCGGTCTTCAAATGACCACTAGATGTGAAGCGGTAAACAAACGTTTCCTTAACCTTGCCAACCAAAAATGGTGTCTTTGAGAGATAACGAACATCCATCAATCGCAGCGCTTTTCCATATTCCCTCTCAAATTTATGTTGGCGAGCTTGCATGAGCTTCAAATCCTTGTGGGTCAATCCCCGACTTCTCAACTCAAATAAATGAAGGCACAAATCCTTGAACGGACTAGGCCTCACATTGTGTAAATCGGGGAAAATATCATCGTCGGCCTTAATTGCGCGAATCAAGGGGAATCTTGTGAACATATCTCACCGTGGGGTGACAGATGAGTGCACTATTTGATTTCTCGAGGTTGAACTCCTCGGAGCCTACAACATTCCATATAATCTCATTCTCCCCGGGTGCGTTCTCATACTTGGCGGCTCCATTACTCGAAAACCCATAAGCTTGGGCGAGTTGCACGAATTTCACTCTGCGTTCTACATGGTCCCAACCTTTGAATGTTAGGAAACCACCTCCCATACTATCGATGTCTTCCTCTTCAGGAAACTCAACCTCCAGTGAGGCTAGGAACATGCATGTGGGTTCTTTGTAGCGTGAATAGCGCATAAACAAAACTGGCTCGATTCCCATTCCTTTCGAAATTGTTTTCACCGATGTTCAAAGTGTTGAGTGTCTCGATATCCAGGAAGGTAGACTGAACAAAATTGCACTCCATGTGTGTGTCATATAGTTTTCTCCATTTCGGGGGATTAACAATCCTATCGATTATGGTTTTATCGACTTGTGGGGTGGGTAGAATTTTCTGACTTGCTACTCTGATTCCTCTTCACCCTCAGAGTAGATGTCTTCAAATTCTCTTTTTTCCTCAAGCTCAACTTTTGCAGGCTCAATTTTGGTCTCACTCTTTCAGCTTTTCTTTTCACCCGGATCCCGAATCACTATGTTTTCAGCGAGGGCTCTCTTACACTTTGACTCTTCCTTAGCAATCTCTTTTCTCTTATCCTTGATAGATGCTACTATGCTTGCCATGTTGATTACTACAAAAAGAGGAAGCAAGACACAAGGGTTCAATAATTACCAAATGGAAACATAACAATCATACATGATCGATTATCACCACAAGTCCAAGCAATAAAGTTTGATGATCAAGATTCACACAGTGATATATCATCTAGTTACACAAAATGATCGACTCCACTTACATTCAAATTTCAAACACTTCACTTCCAAACAAGTGCCAAACTAAGGTGAAACATAACAAGTTTCATAATCCTTTGAGTTTTAAAGCTCGAATCAATTTAATCTCCCACCAAAATGTTGAAATAAGCTTGAATTAGATAACTAGGAATATCTAGTTAATTAGATAAATCTAAGAGAATATATGTTTAGGAGTTAGCTAAACATATATTGATTTATCTACAAGAGAACTAAGATATTCATCTAAAAATAAAAAGGAAAGTGTGTTTCCTTTATCTAATAGGATTAGATTTGAGTTTAATCTATAAATTAAGATTTGTCAATGTTGTGACAAATTGAGAGATTTAGAGATTGAGATTGTGAGCTTTAGTTTGGAGAAGTTTCTAAAGCTAATAAGAAAAGTTGTTCTTATACATAAGTCTATATATCATACTTCAATTGGTATCAGAGTTTCAGCATCAATCCAATGACCGAGGGAGAGATTGTTCCTGCGACCAGAAAACCGAGAGAAGGAGGAGGATCAGCGTCAATCCAATGCCCGATGCTAAATTCAACAAAATATACAGTATGGGCAATTAGGATGAAGATCACCTTGAAGTTCCACAAAGTCTGGGACGCGGTGGAGACAGGTTCAACAGACAACGAGAAGAACAACATGGCTATGGGATTATTGTTTCAATCCATACCGGAGGCGTTGATCTTGCAAGTCGGAGAACTAGACACCGCAAAGAAAGTATGGACGGCCATACGAGCAAGGCATGTAGGAGCAGATAGGGTTCGCGAGGCAAGGTTACAGACACTCATGAGCGAGTTTGATCGGTTAAAGATGAAAGATGATGAGAATATCGACGAGTTTAGCGGAAAACTATCGGAGATTTCATCTAAGTCTACAGCTTTAGGTGCAACCATGGAAGAACCAAAACTTGTGAAGAAATTCCTTGTTGCTCTGTCTCGGAAGAAATATATACATATAGTAGCATCCTTAGAACAAGTCCTCGATCTGAATATTACAAGTTTTGAAGACATAGTCAGACGCTTGAAAGCATATGAAGAACGTATCCTTGATGATGAAGAAACACATGAAGATCAAGGAAAGCTAATGTATGTCAACAAAGACGAACAGAATAGTCAAGACCATAATGGAAACTCTATGGGAAGAGGCCGTGGAGGACGAGCTTCGAACAAAGGAAGAGGTGGTCGAGGGCAAAGAGACATGAGTAAAGTCATGTGCTATAGATGCGATAAATTTGGCCACTATGCGGTCAAGTGTCCTGATCGTTTACTTAACTTGCAAGAAACGCAAGAGGACAATGACGAAGATACACAAACCGCAGAGGAACTAATGCTACACGAGGTAGTATATTTGAACGAAGAGAATTGTCAAGCAAGTAAACATGACGCGACTACTGGCGAGATGGATACTTGGTATCTTGACAACGGCACCAGCAACCATATGATCAGAGATCATAGGTATTTCAGTAGGATTGATGAGTCTGTCACTGGAAAAGTGAGGTTCGGGGATGATTCAAGAATCGACATCCAAGGAAAAGGTCATATTGAGTTTACATACATGAATGGAGAGGTGAGATCCATGTCAAACGTCTATTTTATACCTGACCTAAGGAGCAATATCATCAGTCTAGGACAAGCAACAAAGTAAGGGTGTGATGTTCGAATGAAAGGAGAAAGTCTTACAATACATGATCAAGGAGGAAAGCTGATTCTCAAGGCAAAACGAGCTAGAAATAGATTGTACAAGGTACATATGGGATTAAAAGGCAATGTAAGATTACAATTATCATCCGCTAGTGAATCAAGTAAATGGAATGCAAGGCTAGGACAAGTCAATCTCGAAACAGTAAAGTCGATGGTGCAGAAGGAACTAGTAAAGGGAATCTCACAGGTCTGCATCGAGAAAAAGATATGTGGATCATGCTTATTAGGGAAACAAACTCGACAAAGCTTCCCACAAACCGCGTCCTATCGAGCTAATCAGTTGCTTCAGCTGATACATGGTGATCTCTGTGGATCAATCACACCAAGTACTTCAGGTGGAAAGAGATACATCTTTGTACTCATTGATGACTGCTTCAGATTCATGTGGACTATGCTTTTGAAGGAGAACAAAGAAGCTTTTGAAAAATTCAAAACATTCAAAAGTCTAGTCGAGAAAGAGTCTGGAGAAAAGATACAAGTTCTCAGAACAGATCGAGGAAGAGAGTTCACGTCTCAAGAATTCAATTCGTTCTGCGAGAGTTCAGGGTTAAGGAGACATCTTACAGCTCAATACACACCAAAACAAAATGGTGTGCTCGAAAGACGAAACAGAACGTTGATGGAGATGACTCAAAGTATGATGAAACATATGCATATGCCAAACTACTTGTGGGGAGAAGCCATTCGACACTCTACATATCTGATTAATATGATTGCCACACGAGTGTTGAAGGAGAAAACACCGTATGAAGCATATCACAATCGAAAGCCAAATATTGATCATCTTCGAGTATTTTGGTGTCTTGGATACACAAAAACAGAGAGGCATCAACTGAAAAAGTTGGATAATAGATCGAGAGTCTTGGTGAATCTAGGTACAGAACCGGGGACTAAAGCATATATACTACTAGATCCTACAACTCGAAGGATAATAGTGAGTAGAGATGTCGTATTTGACGAAGCAAACGGATGGAACTGGGGTAAAAGCTTGGCTGATCAAGACCTTGATGGAAGAATCAGTTTTACCTTTGGGAACTTCGGAAATCATGGCATTCAAACAGGTTTTGGAGCTCACGAAACTTATGGCGAGGGAAACAGATTCGAATTGGAGATGGTAGAGGAGAACGAGAACGACGGAGAATCTGTTTCTCCCGAGGATAGTGTTGATGATACCGTTGTTAGGGAGACAAGAGTAGTCAAACCTCTAGATCACGTAGAGCTGAGGAGAAGTGAGGGGGGGAGACGCAAACCATCTTATCTCGACGATTACGTGTTACATGGAGAAGAAGAAATCGACCGGCTGTTGATGTGTGCGAACGACGAGCCCATGAACTTTAGTGAAGCATGAGATTCTGAAAAGGGGATGCAGGCGTGCGAAGATGAGCTTCTGTCCATAGAGAAGAACCGAACGTGGACGTTGGTGGATAGACCAAACAGAATTGTTCCCATTGGGGTAAAATGGGTCTTCAAGTTAAAACGAAACACAGATGATAGTATAAATAAGCACAAGGCTCGATGAGTGGCGAAAGGATACGTACAGCGTTTCAAGATTGACTTTGAAGAGGTGTTTGCACCTGTAGCAAGAATAGAGACAATAAGACTTCTCATTAGCTTGGCAGCATCAAGTGGTTAGGAGATCCATCACCTTGATGTTAAGACAGCGTTTCTACATGGAGAACTGAAAGAGACTGTGTATGTCACACAACCAGAAGGATTTGAGATAGTAGGACAAGAAGAAAAGGTCTATAGACTACACAAGGCTCTATACGGACAGAAGCAAGCTTCGAGAGCGTGGAATCACAAGCTAAATCAGATTCTCCAAGGACTAAAATTCACAAAGTGTACAAAGGAACCTTCTGTGTATCGAAAGGTCGATGGCAATAATATTCTCACCGTAGCAGTATATGTAGATGATCTATTTGTCACAGGGATGAATAAGAGGATCATTATGGAGTTCAAGAAGGAGATGTCATCAACCTTTGAGATGAGTGACCTTGGACGACTAACTTACTACCTAGGGATAAAAGTGCTGCAACATGAAAAAGGGATAATACTTAAACAACAGAGATATGCTCTAAAGATCTTAGAAGAAGTTGGAATGGAGAAGTGCAATCGAGTTCATGCACCGATGGAGCAAAATCTGAAGTTATCAAAGGCTGAAAACGTAACAGACATTAACGTTACAAACTTCAGAAAGAAAATTTGCTGCTTAAGGTACTTACTTCATACAAGACCAGACATGTCATAGAGCGTAGGAGTCCTTAGTCGTTATATGCAACAACCAAATGTGTTACATGGAGTAGCAATGAAGATGTGTTTAAGGTATCTACAAGGAACTACAAGTTTCGGATTGGTATTTGGGAAGTCGAAGACCAAAGTTCCGAAGTTTCTAGGTTTCAGTGACAGTAGTCATAATGTCGATCCAGATGATGGAAGAAGCACTACTGGTCACATATTCTACTTAGCAAGAAGTCCAATTACTTGGTGCTCACAGAAGCAATAAAATGTAGCACTCTCCTCATGTGAAGCTGAATTCATGGCAGGAACAGAAGCTGCAAAACAAGAGATATGGCTACAAGAGTTGCTTAGTGAAGTTACTGGTCTAGCAAAGGAAAAGGTCACAATTCGGATCGATAATCAATCGGCAATTACACTCACAAAGAATCCAGTGTTTCATGGAAGAAGTAAACACATAAGTAATCAATATCACTTCATTTGTGAATGTGTAGAGAATGGACAAGTAAGTGTGGAGCATGTTCCAGGAACATTGCAAAAGACAGATATATTGACAAAAGAACTTGGAAGAGTCAAGTTCACTGAGATGAGAGAACTTATTGGAGTCTAAGACGTGACGAACTTAGAGGTCAAACTTAAGGGTGAGAATGTTGAAATAAACTTGAACTAGATAAGTAGGAATATCTTAGTTAGTTAGATAAATCTAGGAGAATATGTTTAGAAGTTAGCTAAACATATATTGATTTATCTACAAGAGAACTAAGATATTCATCTAGAAATAAAAAGAAAAATGTGTTTCCTTTGTCTAATAGGATTAGATTTAAGTTTAATCTATAAATTAAGATTTGTCAATGTTGTGACAAATTGAGAGATTTAGAGATTTAGATTGTGAGCTTTAGTTTTGAGAAGTTTCTAAAACTAATAAGAAAAATTGTTCTTATACATAAGTCTCTATATCATACTTCACAAAAGGCTAAACACATTACAAAGCTTCCGTAGAAACAAAAATCAAGAATTTTCCCCCAAAATTATCCACATTCATGCTCACGAACCCTGAATTTTAAGATTTAAAAATAAATGAAATTAGGGTCAATCACCCAAGGAAAACAACAAACATCAACTTCCCAAATGTTTTCTAAGCTTAAGGAATACTAATTAAATCATAAACAAGAAGGAAATGGAATTTTCAGATTTTATGAATAGTACCCACCAAAATGGAGAGTGTGAAGTCATACCTTGGTTGCCTTGATGGAGAATGGTGAACAAATGCTCTATGAAGCAATGAAAAACTTGTATCTTAACCTAAACAATCGATGTAATCGATTAAGAAATGTATAACATAAAGATTTTGGGTTTTTGAGAAAAAGAGAGTGAAAATGGTGCAAGCAAAATCGCATGGGAACGAAGAAGAAGGAAGGGTTTTGAGTTTAAAAATCGATTTAAACCGGAAAATTGCAATCGTACCAGAATTTTACCTTGGATCAGTCAGGCTACATCGATATAGCTGACTGGCATTGTTGTACCAGTCAATTGTATCAGTCGGTTTGGGGTCTCGTTGGCACAGTTGATCGGCATCAGTCAGAGCTCACTGATATAGTGACTGGTATTAGCGCATCGGTTTGTTGTATCGGTCAATGGGTGCTTTGTGTGAGTATGCTCTGTATCGGTCATAAATGACCGCTATTCCTAACTGATATGACACCCAAATATTGCATTTTTGCCCTTCAAAATTCTTGAAACCTAACGAATTCAAACATTCAAGCAAAACTAATAATCAAAGTTCCCAAGTTAAAACCAAGAAACTGAACTTAAAAAGATATACATGAGACTTCCTCCCAAGTAAGCTTCTTTAACGTCACTTAGCTTGACGTTTCTACCGCAATCAATGCAGTTTGGAGATGGCTTCAAGCTTCTTGACCTTGTCCACTAGCATTTCCATTATGCCTCGATCAAAGTTTGCTTGAGCTTCTAATGACCAAATCCTATCAACCATACCCATATTCTCCTTCCTTTAGAGTTCCAATTGGTTGAGTAGGCATCTTTGATTGTCATGAACATCTCTCTGAAGCTCATGCAATTTATCTAGTAGAATTGTTGGTCTGGCGCTTTCCAGTACTGTTCATTGTGTATGGTGACTCAGTTACTTCCGATCACATTGTTTTCATCCTCGACTTCCTTATTGTACAACTCTTCTCCAAAATTGTTTCCTTGTTCTATGACATACCCGCCTTCTATCGCGGGTTCCTCAATCCCTTGGTATTTCGTACCAATAGGAAGATAGACAGATCTTTTGTACACGTTCATTAAGACAAGTGCATCATCCCTAAACTCTTAAGTTTCTCTCGCAGTCTAATGGAAAGGTCTTCCAAAAATTATTGATTAATCGGGTTGCATCAGAGTGTCCGAATATAGAATTCCGTGTATATCACATAGTTGGCTATTTCGGTTTAGATTCGGGTTCGGGTTCTATTCGGTCTTTCGGTTCGGGTTCGGTTTGTTTTCTATTCGGTATTTCGGTTTCGGTTCTCTTCGGTATTTCGGTTTCGTTTTTTTGGTACCGTTTATCACATTTTTCTTTTGAGCGATGTCATTTTGGGTTGTTATCTAATTTCAGCTTAACTTAAGCTGAGTCATCAACCTAAAAAGGTCACATAATATGTACAATCAGAAAGAAAAAAAATTATACAATCAGCACATTATACACACATATTAACGGTGTTAAGCGTGGTGTATGGATTAGCCACATTTTAACGAGTTTGTGCCCATAATTCAAATTATTATCAAGTTCATGTATGTATTAACAACAACTTCTCCAAAATGTATGAATTTTCACACAAGACATAAGTACATGCATGTATATGTCATTCTCCTCGCTAGGTCAATGGGTATATCACGCATCATGGCACACAGTCTTTATGTTATAATATCCACCGAGGTAAGTTCCTTTGGTGGAACGCAGATTTGTCAATACTCCAAATAGTCGCATATCATCTTAGACAAGACATTGACAAAAGAGTTTGTATCGCACAAAGCATCAAGTAGTTGTGATCCGTGTATAGTGATAGGGATGATGTTGCAACCGAGATCAACCTTAGACCCAAAGGAACATGAGTGAGCTCTTCTTGTGGAGCTTTAGCTTCGCTTGATTCCTTGCAGGAGTTATATTCACCATCGCTAGCATCCTCTTCGATTCCTATCATAAACGCATGCCCTTATATCAGGGGCTTGTTCCTTGGTGGCTTGCTTTCAGAAAACTGAATATCGTCCTTCCCGACATTTAGATAAATTATTCCATTTTTGACGTATGCATATGCGCTGGTAGTTGCAAGGAATAGCCGACCAAATGTGAGTGGATCTTTGGGTTCCTTCGCCATCTTGATATGTTGTGTTTTTAATGGTTTTGATGATTCGTTTTGATACATTTTGCATTATATTTAGGTGCATTTAGAGTCTATTAGGTTGCATTTGCATATCATTTGTGATTTAAGGTGCATAGATGAAACTATTCAGAAAATGGATCAAGAAGGAAGGGAAAAAGAGTGAGAATGCCTAAGGATCAGATTCCTTGTAATCATCCAAGTCAATAACACACTGGTATTCAACCCGGTGCAAATCAACAGAACATGCAGACGAAGAAGACCGGTTAGACACCACACTGGTGTGCCGACCGGTGTCGATCCCAGAATCACACGGAGGAACAATACCGGTCACCCATACTGGTGGGTTGTCTGGTATCACTCCTCCGCTTTTTAACCAGACTAAATTTAATGAGTTTTTTTACTTTGTAAAATTTGGTTTAACTATATAAAGGGAGTCAAAGTAAACTAAAACCCTAGTTTTTGAGTCAGTTCTTTTTTAGGTTTGAGTTTTTTTAGGTTTTTTTCATAATAGTTTTTTATTCTTTGAAGTATTTAGACTAGAATTTCTTTCTCCTCAGAAATCTTTGTAATTTTGAGTTTACCTTCTATTGTTATTGATTTCTTTGATTCTTGTCTTCAATTTATTTACTACTTTAATTTTATATTCTCTCTTTGAATCCTTATCTAAATCATGTCTAGAAACTCACAAGGTGTTCTATGAATGATTTGAGAGTAGTCTTTTATAGCTATGGATTAGGGTTAGAAAATGGTAGAATTGAATTGTTATAATGGTTTAGGGCTGAAACCTATTTATCTTCTTCTTATTTATGTACCCATGCTAGATTAAGAGTTGCAAACCAAATCTAGATCTTAGGAAGCCTGTTGCCCATAAGGTGTTCGACAGAATGTCTAACTAAATAAATAAGTTGTTAATTAAAGCTTTTCAAGGGATTGTTTAAGTCTGGTTGATTGTTGTATGAGATTTAGTGTTATACTTTCTCATTGTGTTTTCTTTCAAGGGATTGTTTAGAACGCATGATTAAGAAAGGGTTTCTACCATGGGAGTGGATTAATCTACATTAGAAATTCTTAGACATAAGATAAGCTTAATTGCGTGTATTAAACCATCTAATAACACGAAAAAACATGCAACATTGGCTTATTTATCCTTAAACAAGATACGATGATGAGAAAGGTGATTGCGGCGATTGAGGCGGAGAAACCCTAAGATTCAAAATACGGCCGAGTTTGACGAATCTGGGAGATTTGGGAGAGATTTGAGGGCTTTGGTGAAAATTCATCAGGGGAAAATAGGAAAGATAGGATTGGATGGGGATAGGAAAGATCCTCGATGGTATTCGGAAGCAACTCGGGATTAAAGGGATTCTCAATCAGATCAACGACTGATCCGGGTAAGTTTATGTGGAATCAAACCTTTACTCGGGACCGCGATAGAGGATATGGTCGGATCCCTTACAGCCAGATAAGGAAATGTTCGATCGCTAGCGGTTGTTTGTTTAGGAAAGTTAGATATGGTTCTCGCTAATTTGGACTTATGGAAAATCAGATTGAGGATCTGAGAATTGGATGTTGATAGATATTGAATCATTGGCTCTGATTGTGTGATTATTGCCTATGTTCTTCCTTGGAATCCTCTAGGCTATATATTACTCGAGGGTCTGTTCGATCCTCCGGTGTGTTTTAGCTTTCTCTCAAATCTTGTTCTAGCGAGTTTCGTCTGGTTTAAATCTTGTGCATGAATTATGACGCAGGGACAATGGGTACATAAGAGTGGAAACAAGAAAAAATGTGATTGTGCCGGAACGCACACTCATACGTATTGGGGATTTTGATCATTCAAAGGTCATCAAGGGTTTTGAGAGAACAATCATTGGCCGGTGCAGGAATCCAATGAACCAGCCTACAATGGATGTCATTTTCCACCTCCCGCGGATATTGAAGCTGGACGAAAAAGTAGCAGGGATGGATTTGGGACTGGGTCGTTTTCAGTTCACTTTTGAAAGGGAAAAAGGATATTACAAAAGTGTTGCGATCGGAGCCTTTCCATTTTAACTCGTGGATGATGGCTATAGCGAGGAGGGAGCCCTCCTTGGAGATCAATTATTAATCTATGATCCGGTTTTTGGTACGAATCATGGGAGTTCCTCTCTAGTTATGGGCATCCAGAACTTTCCAGGGCATTGACGACGCGTTGGGAACCTGTGACAAGGTTGATTGTCATACCAGAAGAGTGATGGTGACCTTGGATGGTTTTAAGCCCCTGATTTTCGAATCAGACCTTGAGTTTGCAGCGAGAGTGGTAGTCACGATGCAGGTGCAATATGAGAAGCTGGTCGGGTATTGTACAATCTGTCACAACCTCTGTCACGCGTCAGATGAGTGTACCACAAACAGAAATCGGGGAGACAACTCCAGGCTCGGGGACAACAAGGAGGACCGAAGGGAGGATAGACACTCTTATCAGAGTTACATGAATGTGGTGGTTGATGGTAGGGGGAAAGGGCGGGATGGGGACGGTGGAGATCGCAATCGAATGGGAGGGGGAAAGGTCCATGGGCAAGGTCAAAGCTCTCAGGGAACAAAGAAAGTGGTCGATGATGGGAGCTATCGTTCACGCAATTGATCTTATGGGGAAACAAGGCGGAGTAGGGTTGAAAGGTTAGGCAAAGATAAGAGTCGGGCGGCGGTGGGTGCTGGTAGTTTCATGGGAGACGCAGTGAGGACCAAATCCCGTAAAGAGGAGGGTAATCATAATGGGGTATTGATGGAGGAAGCTTTGGATCCAAAGGGAAACAACCTCAACAATCCGGAATTGTTGGCGTTTACACGAAAAATCGAAGCTCAACCATCTGAACCGCGTAGAGAAGGGACTCCCGATACCAGAGAGGACAAGAAGGTCCAGGTGGGGGAGTGAAGGAAGGGCAAAAAAGCGAGGGTGGAGATGGAAGTAGATGAGGGTGGGTCTGTGATGGAGATATCAACAACATAGCTGGAGAAGATGTAGTCCGCTTATGATGGAGCCAAGACAGATGTTGAATACGCCCAAAAGTTCGATAATCTCATGTTTTACAAGGAGAAGTATCTTCAACTCATCGCTGAGGTAGAGGGCCGGAAACAAGCACTGGCGGCGGCAAAGGAAATGGGAGTTTAACTGCCAGACAAGGCACCACAAAACGAGGCAGCAACATGAGGAAGTAGGAGGACCATAAGGCAGGCGGAGATAGTGCAGGGGTGGGACCGAGAAAGAAGACTTCACTTCTCATGGCATCACCTCGCCGCTGCTAGAATGCGCGGGCGGGTCCACAACCATGCAACAAGGAGGAACAACCAGGTCGTAAGGCACAAACGAAACGTCCTCATGATGACTCCAAGTAGTAATTTAAAAGTGGTTAAGGATTTTTCGGGATTTGGGTTAGTTGTATTGGGTGACAGGCTGGGATCTTTGTCTCTATCAAGTAAAAGGGGTGTTTTTTTGTTTTTCAATTGTATTAGTTCCACCGTGTTGGTTTGGGACTAGTGTTATTTTTTCTTCAATTGCTCGATATTGTGGGTTTTTTATTTATGGAATGGTGAGGAATTGGGAGAAGGAAATAACGAGTCCTCCACTACGAGACTCTTTTTCAAATGGGAACACTTCAAACACATTAGGGAATAATGGGATGGGAGTAGTTGTGCAGGACCTAGACAGGTACACAAGGAACTGGGACCTAGCTATGATAGTGTGATGCTTAGCGGGAACACAGAGAGAGCCATACGGGAAACCCGAATGGATCGGCGGAACTAGTTCGCTGTAAAGAAGTTGATGGTCCACATACATGTTGCTGGGGTTGCAGAATGGGTTGAGAATGGTCCAAGTGCAAGGTACACCACGTTTGAAGAGAGGTTTCATGGATTTACGAATTCTTAGCTGGAATTGTCAGGGTTTGGAAAATCAATGGTCAATAAATTATCTCCGGGAACTCTGAAAGTAGCATGGACCAGACATAATTTTCCTTATGGAAACAAAACAAATCAAGGGAGTCTTACATGACTGGCAGGTGCATCGAGGTTATGATCGGCTGATAACTGTAGACCCTGTCAGAGTAAGTGTAGGTTTAGCAGTCCTATATCATGAGAGACTGAGGTCGACAATGACTCTCAAAACGGATAAAGTAATCAATATGGACATCTGCTTGCAAATGAAGAGGATTAACAAACAGGCTTTTTTGTCTTCCCGCTGCTACTATAGAT
>OVAU01001820.1:0-13789 GCA_900406315.1 Biscutella laevigata subsp. laevigata
AAATCTCACCCCACGCATAGCGTGGGTCAAAAATCTAGTTTAAAGGTTATTTTACTAAAAATGATTCTGAAATAATAGTTGATAAACATTTCTAATACTCAACATAATATTTTATACATTGAATTCACAATTAATCAAAATCAATAAAAATTCATAACAATTTAATAATACAATAAAATCTAATAAAAATCTTCTAAATACATATACCTCAAAATATAATAAAATCACTATCCAATAACTTCCCTAGTAAATTTGAGGATTTATTCTTTGACAAAATGTGCCTTCCATGCCTAAATTTGAGGGATCGGATGCCGTAGGATTTTTTCCCGAATTCTTAATCATCGGCCGGATTTTTCGTGCTCATGTACAACGGATTCAACAGATTTCCTGCTACGGTTTTTCCTTTGGTGGTAAGTTCTACGATTCCGTTTCTGTACTGGTGTTATATGGATTGGATGGTTTAGATCGTGTAGAAATGATAGATCGAATCGTAGAGTTTATGCAATTTGGTTCGTGAATTGTAACCTAGTTAGGGGTTTTCAAGATTGGTAAATATTCTGTACGAACTATGGATGTTATTGCGAAGATTGTTGCTTTGTAGTTATGGGTTTCCTAAATAGATACAGTTTCAGGTTAGCTTATTTTGATGATGATATTATTCGTTCTTGGTGATCTTTTGATCTTTTAAGGGGAAACAGTCAACTCCTCTTGATGCAGTTTTGATTCTACAAAGCCTCAAGAGTTTACTTGGTTTCCTTGAAATCATTGAGCGTTTCTCGAATCTCTTTCAAGGCAAAAACTTGCTTGAAGATCATTCAGCATAAAAAGATGCATTCTGGCTGGAAAGAACTTCTGCTGCTTCTATTCTTATTTTTTGTTGTATTCATCGGGAACACTGACGCAAATTCTCAGACGGAGGAGAGCTCACATAAAGCCAGAGCTGCTCCCCATGTAAACATGGAACGAAATGTTATAGACGGAAGTGGTGTAGAGAAAACCTTACATGACATCGGAATAGGCGAGAAGAAAGGCAGTCACACCAAAGTTTCAGTCTCAACAGTTGCATTGTTCACCTTGGCAATGGCTGCTGCCACTGGGTTAGGTGCGGTGCCTTTCTTCTTTGTTGAGCTTGATCCTCAATGGGCTGGAATATGCAATGGCATGGCGGCTGGTGTGATGTTGGCCGCTAGCTTTGATCTTGTAAAGGAAGGGCAGGAGCATGGCTCTGGAAACTGGGTTGTTACTGGGATTCTAGCTGGTGGTTTGTTCATTTGGCTCTGCAAGCAGGTAATTTATTCTTCTGCTATCAGTCATCTAGTTGCCGATTTGCATGATGTTTTTTTTTGATAGAACTCTTGCGCTGACAGTTGACAGAACCTATTTTCTGTAGTTTCCTCTCGTCGTTAACTGCATAGTTGTAGAATATCATAACGTTTAGCTGCTTCCCAAGTTGCATGAAATCAAATTGAAAACTCTTATCAATAAAACCCTGTATGTGGACAGTTTCTTGAACAATATGGTGAGGTTAGCATGCTGGATATTAAAGGTGCACATGCAGCGAAAGTTGTTCTGGTCATAGGAATTATGACACTTCATTCTTTTGGGGAGGGGTCTGGGGTCGGTGTATCATTTACTGGTTCAAAGGGTTTTAGTCAAGGGCTTCTGGTCACTTTGGCCATAGCCGTTCATAACATTCCAGAAGGCTTGGCTGTTAGCATGGTCCTGGCATCAAGGGGTGTCTCTCCACAAAATGCCATGCTCTGGAGTATAATAACATCCTTACCCCAGGTAATCATATTACGTCCTGTGATCTGATGTTTTTGTTTGCATAACATGTTACTGATTAGTTTTATTCTCTGTGTTCTCTACCAGCCTATTGTCGCAGTGCCAGCCTTTTTATGCGCTGACGCGTTTAGCAAATTTTTGCCTTTTTGTACTGGATTTGCTGCTGGATGTATGATATGGATGGTTATTGCTGAAGTGCTTCCTGATGCATTCAAGGTGAATTCCATGTTCTAATTTATCAAATGAATATTAATGTCTATATCTGGGAAGATGCAGATTTTGTCAAGTCTACTTACTTTAATTCTCTTTTTGTAATAATAACAGGAAGCGTCTCCGTCGCATGTGGCATCTGCAGCCACAATTTCAGTAGCATCCATGGAAGCTCTTGGCACTCTTTTCGAGAATTTCACGCATGATTACAAGTAAAACAGGAGTTTTAGTAAAATTTACAAATTGTTCCAGACTTCCAGTTGATTGTTTCTTAAAACTAACTAAGGTTTCATTTTTTTTCCAATCTGCAGCTCAGAGGATGCTTCTGGCTTCTTTGTTTCACTCCTCTTTGGTCTGGGTCCATTGCTCGGGGGCATATTTCTGGTTACATTGGCACTTACCTTCCATCTCCAGCACGCCCTTCTCATGGGAGTAGCCTCAGGAATTGCCTTTGTCCTTGGTATCTGGCGTCCACTTCAGCTGCTGCTATCCGCAAAAATGGGTTTCGTCCCTCTGGTTAGTCTACTTGCAATTGGAGCCGGTCTGAGCCATTTCACGAGCTCGACCATCCTGAATTTAACTTGTCGGAAAAAGTCCCGGGCTGGCAGTTTAATAACCCCAGGAACCAATTTTCCAACCAGCATGATAACACTCCAGTCATTATTAGCGTGTGGAGCGGTTGGGTTCCATGCATTAGCAGAGGGTCTTGCTCTTGGGGTCGCTGCTCCAAATGCGTACGGAATCGGCAGACACATGGTACTTCCGGTTTCCCTTCACGGTCTCCCAAGAGGGATAGCAGTTGCAAGCTGTGTCTTTGGGACAACAGACAGTTGGCACGCAGCTCTTGCAGCAGCAGCTTTAATCGGGTTTGTGGGACCTGTATCAGCCATAGGATCCATACTAGCTGGGTTAGATTACAGCGGACTGGACCACGTCATGGTTCTGGCGTGTGGTGGATTACTGCCCAGCTTCTGGCAGGTCGTTAAGAGAGCGGTGAGGTTAGAGAGAAGGAAAGGCAGTGCAGGTATAGTGCTGGGTGTAGCGTGTGCAGTTGTGTGTTTGACTTTCACGAGGTTGGTCTGCTTGCACACGCCTTACTGCAATTCTGCACCAGAGGCTGTTAGATGATCCATTCATTAAATGTAAGAGGCTTCCTCTTGTGAACAACTCAAGAGTCTTATTATATGCTGTAAGATATATGTACTTGTTACCCTTAAGTCGTGTGTCTATACAAACTCCTCAGATTTTAGGGTGTCTTGTGCTGTTAAACTTGATAATAGATGTTGGGGTTGAGATCTTCTCAAGTAGATAGTGCTTTTATTCAACAATCTAAACCTTTTTATTGATTATTTTTTGTTGGTAATGTTGACAAAGGAAACAGGGAACTTGGCCGTAGAATTGGCTCTAACAGTGAAGAGAACATTCCAAATATTAAGATTGAACCTAAAAAGTGATTTGTCTTATTGAATTCTAATCATAACACAGAACAGTCTTCAAACTCAAGATGCGCTCTCTTGTACCTATGAACAATGGAAAACACCGAGTAACTTCAAAAGATTATGATGAGATTCAAAGATCCTTCTCCTTCACTGAAATCTCAGTGTTCTCCTCTTCTGAAACCTCTGTCTTCTCCCCCACCGACTGTGATCCAGTCAACCTCGCCAACACAACAAATGACATTCCTCCCACAACATTGTTCACACACCTCAAAACCAGCACACTTGTCTTGAAAATCACAGGAGACAAAGCCTTTGCCATCAAGAACTCAACCCCATTCAAGGTTTGGTACCTCACATTAGCACTCACTCCCATATGCGTTGCCCAAGTTAACGAATTCAGCAGAGTTGGTGGAGGTTTATTCGGTGGTTCGAAGCTGGGATCCATCTTCTTCCTCAGCATGATCAAGCCGTTAGAAATAGCAGTACCCACAAGACCTGCAGCTAATCCAACAGTGGCGAAAACCATTCCTTTGTATACAAGAGTCCCAAAACGGTTCACAAGAGTGAAGCTTCCCTGTTCAAACATATGACTCGCGGGGCAGCTTCTAAAGATTCCAGGTAAGCTTTGAGAGGAGCCAACAGTAGCTGCAGTTGGAGCTAAGAGGTACATGAGTAAGAAATTCAAGATCGAACCTACAACGAGAGTGGAGAAGACGAAATCGAGCTCGTTCAAGCCGAAATTTGGACGTGATGCCATGTCTCCAAGTACACATGCGCTAACTCCAACAAGCTCTTCCATGAGTACCTTGAAAGGGAACTGAGGATCAGCTGCAACTCGTGATCTCCATCCTTCGATGAAAATTCCTAATGGTCCCCATGAAGAGGATTCTTTTTCATCTCCGCCGCTTGATCCTCCATAACCGTCTCCTCCTCCTCCTCCTCCGCTTCCACCACCTGAACCTGAATTACCGAAGTTTCCACCACCACCACCAGCGCATGGAATCACGAGATTTGTAGAAGAAAATTTGGTGTAGAGTGAACAAACTGATCCACTCCGTGGAAACGATACTCTAGTCCTTAGATCGCGAGAGAGGTTAATCACTCTAGGCGATGGTACACTGCTCTGATTCGATTTCGCCGAGAAATGAAGCCGAGCTATAGCTGCCATCTTCTCAACGGTATTCCGTGAGTGAACGGAAAAGCTCTGTGATTTTCTCCGAAAGTCGAAAATGGAGACTTCCTCTAGAAATCTAAACTGCACGGCAGACACACAGAGACACAGTGTTGAGGCTTTACCTACCTTTAAAACCCTAATTGTTTACAACAAATCAAAATCAATTGGCCCATTTCCCACGTGCGAAACTAAATCAGTGTCACGTGTCACAACACTCAACTACTTCACCAACAAAGCCACCACAATTGTTGATTTTTCCTTTTGGACAAAAGCATTGCACTTCCTAAAAGACAACTTTGAACACATGACTAAATCCAAAGAATGTATATCTTAATGTTCCACATTACTAGCTTTCACATTCTTTCTTTTGTCTTTCATGTTTTACTCTCATTTCCGGTTTAAGGAGGAAGAACTGATAAACTATTAGGCTTCTCTAGGTGCTTGACCAGTTTGGATCAAAAGGTAAGCAAAGGAACCAAGAGCAGACGTGTAACCAACACCATTCGGTCAGTTAAACGCACATACAAACTCTTAGCCTCCTGTGTTTTGGGAGTTTCATTGCATTTCAGTTGAAAATGCGAGACACTACCTCTTGGCCCTGAACTGTTTTCTCTCATGTCTGAATTCAACAAAGCGAGCTCTCTCTGTTCATGACTTCTAATGAAGTTGGTAGACTCATATAACGTACTTATTCTATTGCTTTTAAGTGTCTTCTTTGTTTGCGAGTTTCAAATAGTCTAATCAATAGCTCTTGTCACTATGAAGTTTACATGCCCGATAAGTAAATCATTCAATCTTCATTGGTAATGTCAAGAAAGATCACATCAAATTTTAAACTTGGCCGTAGAATTGGTTCTAGCAACGACATAGAACTATTAGAATGGAACTAAGTTCCAAATAATTGCTTTTGTAAGAAAGTGACAAAAGTTTCAACTCAAGAACTCAAGAAGATGCCTCTCGTGTCTTGTACCTATGAAAAACCGAAACAAATAGTGGAACAACAACAAAAGCTCAACCAAAGATTCAATCTTCTTTCTCATCAATTGACATCTCAGTCTTCTCCTCCACCACCGACTGTGATCCAGTCATCCTCGCCAACACAACAAACGACATTCCTCCCAAAACATTGTTCACAACCCTCAAAACCACCACACCTGTCTTAAACACTAATGGCGGCAACGACTTTGCCATTACGAACTCAGCTCCATTCAAAGTTTGGTACCTCACATTAGCACTCACTCCCATATGAGCTGCCCAAGTTAATGAATTCAGCAGAGTTGGTGGAGCTTTGTTTGGTGGTTCAAAGCTAGGATCCATCTTCTTCCTCAACATGATCAAGCCGTTAGAAATAGCAGTACCAACAAGACCTGCAGCTAATCCAACAGTGGCGAAAACCATTCCTTTGTATACAAGAGTTCCAAAACGGTTCATAAGAGTGAAGCTTCCTTGTTCAAACATATGACTGGAAGGGCAGGCTTTAAAGATTCCAGGTAAGAGATTGGAGGAGCCAGGAGAAACTGCAGATGGAGCTAAGAGATACATGAGTGTGAAATTGAGAATGGAACCTACGACGAGAGTGGAGAATACGAAATCGAGTTCGTTCAATCCGAAATTAGGTCGTGATGCCATGTCTCCAAGTACATTGGCGCTAACTCCAACAAGCTCTTCCATTAGTACTTTGAAAGGGAATTGAGGATCAGCTGCAACTCGAGATCTCCATCCTTCAATGAAAATACCTAATGGTCCCCAAGAAGACGACTCTTTTTCATCTCCGCCGCTTGATCCTCCATAACCGTTGCCTCCTCCTCCACTTCCACCACCTGAACCTGGATTACCGAAGTTTCCACCACCACCACCGGCGCATGGAATCGCGAGATTTGTAGAAGCGAAGTTCGTATGGAGTGAAGACACCAATCCATTTCGTGGAAAAGATACTCTATTCCTTAGATCGCGAGAGAGGTTGATCACCCTGGGCGATGGCACATTGCTCTGATTCGATTTCGCCGAGAAATGAAGCCGTGCAATAGCAGCCATCTCTTCTCTTCGAACTCGTGAATGGCAAAGTTAAGCGTAGATCTGAGATCGGAATCAAATTACACAGAGAGATTCGATTCCCTTGTGAAAAGTGAGTCTCCTCCAAAATCAATGCCTTTCTTAAAATACTTCAGGGCCCATCTAAACCCTCTAACTGAGTTCCACGTGTCACTCCACTGAACTTCTTCACCAACTATCGTCGACTTTTTTTTTCCGATTAAAAAAAGAAGAATATTACCAAGAACATGAAGCAAAATCATAACTCCATTACATCTTCCATAAAAGAATACTACAACTTCAACACATGAATAACTTTCAAATAATTCTACTTTAATGGTTTATTCACACTGAATCAACCATCTATCACTACTTTGTGAGCAATCAGAAGAAGCAAGAGCAGACAACCAAACACTATTACACATATACACAATACATTTTTATTAGTACCTCAAAAGGTTTCTCTTAGCGTCCAGTTTTTGGGCGTTTCATTGAATTTGAGTTGAAAGGAGACACACTACCACTCGGACCTGGACTGTTTTCTCTCATGTTTGAATTCAGCATCGCAAGCTCTCTCAACTGCTGTCTCTTTATGTAATCCTGTGACTCATCCTGCGGTTAGAATACAAACCATGAGTTATGTCGGAGACTCTTTTAAGTTTTATGTATAATGAATTGAGAACAAGTATGTTAAAACCACACACCACAGGCTTCACTAACTCCTCGATGATTTCTTGAGCTTGCCGCAGCTTTATATCGACAATTTCAGAAGGAAGATCAGCCTCAATGAGGATATGTAGCTGCTCATTGAGATGCTCGTAACCAGGCTTTCCTTTCAGTTTCTCTTCCTACATACAAACAGATCAAACTATACGATGAACAAAATTTGGGAGAAACAGAAAAGAGAAAAAATGTAGGCATCACTTACTTTGTCAGGATCCTTGATTGATCCTTTCCCTCTAATATACACACGACAACCCGTAGTTGCTTCCACACGCTTCAACGAGTTCCCTCTAGGACCCAAAAGTCTTCCAACAAAATTGAACTAACAACCAAAATATGTAGAAGAATGGTTATTCACCTGAAAATCTCAGTCTCTCAAAGAAAAAAAATATCTGGTGGGTAAACTTACATTCGGATAGGTATCAACAGGAAGATCTAAACGCAATATACGCTTCACTGGGTATGAAATTGGGCTACCAGGTGCACCTTGCCACTCCATTGCCATTCCATGATGACCACTTATCCTCTACAATGAGTCAAAAGGTTCCATTTTTGTCAGAGTTCTGAAATGAAACGAGTCACCGCAAAGGAAACCTGGCACATCATCTAAATTTAGGTTTGAGCCTAACCATTACTTATGGGGCATACAAAAAGACCAAGACTTCTAACTCTTGAATGTGCAATGATCTATTAATAGGCTAAAGATGGCATCACATATTCAAAAAAGGAGATGGAGAGCTAAACTCATACCTTATATTCCTTGCAGTAGGAATATTAGGCTCCTCCCATTAAAGAATACATGAGCCATCCATACATATTTCAAACTCGGGTATAAAAATGACGCACCTTTAACAAACAGATAATGTCAAACTCTTGAAAACACAATTTGGAAGGAAACTGAGTGTAAAAACACATATAAAAGAAAAAGTCTACCTCTGGTGGAAGACCATTCCAACCACCTAATCCAGCACCATGAATATTAGACATAAGATTTGGTGAAGCCATTGGACTAGGACTTCGATGCCGCAACCTATCAAAATCGGTAAACCCTTGATTGGACATCATTCCAGAAACCCGAAATATCTCTGCACAAAAAAAGAAGTTCATGATAACAATAAAGAACGAGTAAGAACCAATGGCAGTAGACAGGAAAATCTCTACTTCAGGATTTATAAGATTAATCCAACTGAGAGCATATCACCAACTTGGACTGTAAATCTGTATCAGTCAGTTTGATATTCCCCAAAAGAACTATTCAATCATGTTTCTTCAATTAGATGATCTTTAAAATTTACTTTTACACCTGAATTTTGTTTTACAAAGTTGGAAATGTTATTACCAAAAAGCTTCATAAGGTATCAAAAGCAAAAACAAAAAGTATCCATTGTCTATATTCAATTGGTGAGTATGATCCTACTAGAAAATCTGATAATCAACAAGAAATTATAGATCTAAAGAGCAGAAGAGTAAGACCTTGATTTAAGAGTCGGCTACATATGGGCAAAACTTGCATGAAAGGTACAAGCTTCTGATGTTCTGCTAACAGCTGAGATAAGTACTGACTGCAGAAGAAGACAAAAAAGAGATAATTAAGAATTTACGAGAAATAAGAGGGTGAATTCACCGAAGAAGAAGGAAAGAATTCACAATTCGAAGAAGAAGAAGAAGAAACACCTGTCGACATCAGAGGGGGTTCTAATCTGAGGAGAAGCAGCTCTAGAAGGTGAGAAACTTGGATTATACAGACCAGACATGGTAGAGGATCTGCTTCTCTATACTGTCTTCACGGAATTCACATGTATCAAACTAGTTCTTGAGTTGTCTCCACCGAGACCATATATCCATGATTTTTTTTTTCTTTAAATGCTTGATTTAAATATATTGGGCTTTGAAATTTAGAATTTATTAAACACAAAAGCCCATAAAAGCCCATTTGTTTATTAATTGAATCATTGGTCTGTAATTCTCAGATCAGAAGTTTGGTTTAACTTGTAACAGAGATCGAAGGAAGGAGAAGACGAGGAAGATGTCGTTGGTGTGGCTAGAAGCGGCTTTGCCCCTCGGAATCATCGGAGGGATGCTCTGCATCATGGGAAATTCTCAGTATTACATCCATAAAGCGTATCACGGCCGTGTATGTTTTTCCCCCTTTTTTCTAGGGTTTTGCACGATCTGATCCGTTTGGATCCCCAAATTATACAAAATTTTCTGGATAATTCATCCAGCATATGGTTTTTATGATTTGAATTTGTGATTGAGCAGCCGAAGCACATCGGTCACGATGAATGGGATGTTGCTATGGAAAGACGCGACAAGAAAGTCGTCGAGAAAGCCACAGCTCCTTCCTCATGATGTCCCTCTGGTTTGTGTTCTTTCTCTTCTTTTTTTTTATTGGATTCGCCTTCTCTGTGGCATTTCTTAGTTTAATCCTCTCGGATAACGACTGATATTCCTTGTTGTTTCATTAGCCCATTAGGATTCTGTTAAGTGATTAAATGTGTGATTACTTACTAGTCTTGTGTAATTGGTTGATTGATGCTCGAAAATGGCTATGCTATAAGAGTTAATATATCAGTTACTGCTTTGCTCTTTGTCAGTACTCAGTACAACGCTGCATGCTCCTAGTTTGGTTGCTATTCTGTGTCTAAAGTACCTTCAAGGGTGATTAATAAGATCCTGAGTTTTGGGTACTCCTTGCCATTTTGAAGCTTCTGGATGTTGTTTTTGTGTACTTATCCTGTCTAGGATTGACAGAGGGTTCTGATTATAGTTGATTTACTGACAAGTTTAAAGATCTTCATTTATTTGTCATGTGAAGCTAGGGCAGTGATTTTACATCTTCTCTGCATAGTGAGATCTTCTAATGTGGAACTCTGTGTTAACATATTGACGTGATGTAGGGGCTTAAGATGAACACACCATGGCGACAAATAAACTGTATTCCAGAAGAAGAAGAAGCTGGAGAGTCTAATACTTTCATTTCCATTTGAGTTTACTTGAACGCACTTAAGCTTTGAAGCTTGAAAAAAAAACTCTTTTCCTACTTTCAGAATTCAGACCGTAATGGGTTATAACATTTCTCTGTTTGTGATATATATACTCTACATTCTTGCTATTTGAGTGAATGAATATCTTGAAAGATGTCTCTTCGAAACTACTATCTTTAGGTGTGAGATTTGTTGTGGGTAGGATCTAAATTGTACAGAGTGTATTGGTAGAGATAGATGAGAAAGATGTTTCATTGTGAAGCCAAGGAAGGTTGTGATGATGAATCACATGGTGTTATGTTATTGACTGTGGCTAATAATGGAGGAGGAAGATGAATGAGAACAGTCAAAGCCACTGTCTCTTCTTACAAATTCACATGGGGTCCCCTCGCTACGTCCCTTTCATCTTTTAATTCTTACCCTCAAAAATGGTCCACGCAAGTAACCAAACCACTCTTGTTTTTTAAGGAATTTCTCTTTAATGCCACACTAAATCGAATCTTACAAAGTACAAACTAACACAATTACATAGATATTCGATTTCAGTGTCTAAACACCATCCAGTAATATATAATATTCGATTAGCCTCACCTGAATATGAAGGAGGAATCTCTTTGCTCTTTAGTGAAAATGAAGCCTGTTTTTATATTACCGTTGAGAAACTTACTTTGGTATGGAAAGCTTTCTCTTCATTCAATCGAGAAAGAGAACTAAAGAGACGAATATACTAACAACAATAGTCTCCTTTTCGGGCCAAACCGGCAACTATTTGTATGTCCTTAAAACATAATTAATACAGCATTTATGTAGTTCATTTCATCTTCATCTCACAAACTGACTGAGAGTCTTCTGATTTCTGCAGAAGTTCTTATGACAAACGCTGACTTTGTCATAGAAAGAGTTAGCAGGTGAGACAATAGATGTTAACACACAAATGTTGTTAATATGAAGCAGCTTTTGTAGTATACATGGGGCCTCCATTGCAAGTCATCTTCTCACCAAAAGCACAGAAAATGATTTCCATTTGGGAAGGCTTTGTACGAGCAAAACCCATTTGGTATGGTGATTCTCGGTATGTAGTTCAAAGAATCAGCAAGAAACATCGCACAACAGCCTTTTGATTTAGTTTTTCTCGATCAACTTTGGATTTTGTCTAAGAAGTTGGTCGAGAAGGGATGCCTCTAGGGCCACGTACCTAGTTCATAGGTTGAGGTCTTGTTCGTTAACAAAATTAACCACACAAATCGCTCCACCAACAAAGAACGGCCATGCCTAACGCTAGTTCTGCTTGACCCACTTGAAGTTCTCGATTCCGTGAGATGGCTCAACAAAAACATCGTTTGGACAATAAGTTGCATGAAGCATATAGTCAGAACATTGTTGAATCTCAAAGACAAACTAGTACCTTTTGAAGAATGTTAAGCTCAAAGTAACAAAGTTAAGAATTAATCTTCTTAAGTCGTCTGCTTGTGAAACAGAACATGCAGACATTTATTACAAAAAAGATGAAAGCTTTACAGCAAAAGTTGTTAGAAGAAAACAAATCGAGTGGAACCTCCAGAAACAATCCAAATCTTTTCATTCCAATGGAGAGACAACACCGACAATAATACTTATTTTCTTATCACCAGTAGAGAAACAAGATGAATAGAAACTCAAACTTGCTTTACCACAAAGAAAAAATAATCAGAAAATACTTTACCAGAAGAATAGATGAAGAAAAGATGTACACAAAACGCAATCAAAAGTTTCCTAAGCTGCGTATTCAGTTTCAAGCATTGGTTGTGTACGAGTTGTTGTAGCAGTTGGTGCTCTTGTCTCTCCCACTTGAGTCATCCTTAAAGCTTCACCTGACTCTCCAGCTCTCTCCATCTCTCTGATTTTCTCTTGCTTCTTGTAATTCCGACACCTCAAAACCAGACACAACAAAAGCCCTAATAGTATCAATCCACCCACCACTGAACCAACAATTATCCAAGTCTTGGAATTCGAATCAGAGCTCTTCTTGTTCTCAATAGCTGGAGGTGCTGGAGATGGAGAAGGAGCAGAAGGTACAGATTTCACCACGACTGTGAAATGTCCTTGATTCTTAATCTCGCATGTGTTTCCAGGCTGAATCGATTCACTTAAAGTAGCTTCACCTTGTGAATCGAATCTAACACATTTAACACTACCCCCTTGTGGGATTCTTTCCAGATCAGAGAATTCAATTCTAATGGGATCATTAGATACTCTTAAATCAAGCTGCGGCAAGTTAACAGCAGAGAGATTCTTAGCATCGTAAGCTAGAAGACCCAACACAGGAGCTACAAAATCATAGCCAGTTAAAGAGTAATACAACTGAGAGTAATTAGCTAGGTTTTGATAAACCAAAACGAGTCTTGTCACATACGGCTTCACAATTACACCTTTTGGAATTGAGAACTCATTTAACGAAGATAATCCTCGTTTCCTAAAGCTACCACTTCGAAGTCTCATGGCTGAAACTTTGATCCCAGTGAAATTGGAAGGAACAGTGGCTTGATAAAGAATGCCGGTACGAGGACGAACAAAGGCTCTAAAAGCGTAATCTTGAAGTAGAGCATCGAGAGAAGAACTCGCATTGGTTGGAGATTGAGCAGATAATACAGAGCATAGAGAGAAGAATACAAGCACCTGGAGACAACAGAGAAACCCCATTGTTGAAAAACTCTTGTTCTTTCGCCTCTGGAGTTTAAAAATCCCCAGGGCGAGTCAAACACCGTGAGACTCAGTAAAAAGTCGCCGTCACGTCTTACTGTGAAGACTTGGTAAGGAAAAAAGTTGAAAAAAATGTGGAATTGAGGAGAGAAGAAACGAATCGAGGAAGGATTACAGCAATGAGATTACAGCGGAGGAGAGAGGAGTAATGGTTCGCCGGTGGAGAGAGAGAGAAAGAGAGAGATGAGCCAAAAGGACAAAAAGGAGAAGAAGAGTGTTGTCGTCAGTCTCATTTGTTCACAAAAAAAAAAAAAAAAATGGATACAGCCTGTTCATCTGATTTTTCTCCTTTACCATTAAAATAAAAAAATTCCATTATTATTATTTTTACTTTCCTTTTTTCAACCAATAATAGTGGTACATGTGTGAATTCAATTTCGCCGTAACAGTTGTCCTTCTGACCTATTTTTTCATTATAAAACCTACCTGTTTTTTACCTTATCATTAGGCCCATTAGAATTTTGATATAGTTTGCCCATTATAACTTTTCACCAGCCCATAATCATGAATCTCACACTCCGAATTTGATCTCGAGCATAAAATACCAACCCAAAATTCTAACTAAAAATACGAAATTATCCTTAAGTATTTTAGATTAAATGTAAAATTTGAATCAAACATGATATTTGAAATAGTACAAAAAATCCAAATATTTAATATTGTTAAATATAATTATCTATAACATATTTTATTAATTTCCA
>OVAU01001821.1:0-13789 GCA_900406315.1 Biscutella laevigata subsp. laevigata
ATATTCCTTTATAATATTTATTAGTTTTTAGTTATTACATTTTTAAATATATATTTTTAAACTATTATATAAAAATTATACTGGTAGTTTCTTTGTAACAAATGATTAGTGAAAATAATCAATAATAAAATTAAGTTAATATGTATTCGTGATATTAAAAAATGTATATGAAATCTTAAAGAAAAAATAACAAAGAATATTCCATTGAGAGATATTGGTTTTTAAAATCGTGATGTTTTAGTGCAGAGAAATAACTTTATAAATTTATTAAATCCTAAAAATTAAATAATAAAGAATATTCTCTAATGATATTTTTTAGAGATATTTTTTTCTTAAAAAGTGATATATTATTATAAAAATATAATGTTATTGTAATGAAATATTTTTCTAGTCATCTTAGAAAATAGTCCACTATGATTTTTTTAAGTTGATAAACTATGTTCTAATAGAATATAGATAGATGATTAATGATGATTATATGTAATAAATAATAAATTTTTAGAGGAGTAATTCACCACTTAGTGGGCTTGGTGAGACCAAGTTCTTCCACACATTTGCGTAGGAAGCTTATCGACGTTGTTGGACGAGGTGGGTTATGGCCAGCTGCGAATGTAAAAATTAATCTCATCAAGATTATTATATTAAAAACTTAATTTATATGGATTACTATTGCTAATTTTCCTTAAGTAATTTTAGGTAATTGATTAAATTTTAAATTGATTAATTAAAATTCAAAAATTTACGTAAATCGATCCCTTAATTTGAAGGTGGCTCCGCATTGGTTATGACAACAACGCACCCGTCACAGTGGTTTGGTCTAGGTGGAATCAACGAAAGTGACGATTACATCCAAGAATTGTTTTTGTTGTGTTTAACTACTTTCTTAGTGTTAGGTTTTGTAATTTACATAGATATGTCAATTAATATTGCTATGTTAGGTTTAAATTATCATATGGGTTATCAGGTCCGCTCCGAAAGTAGATGATGCCTAAAACGAATCAATAAAATGAAACTTTATAATCATAACTAATTTTTCTGGTGTATGATAAGTTAACAAGTTTCTTTTGCAGGAAAAGTTAACAAGTTTCTTTGAATAGCAATAAAATAAAGATCTTGGGTATGATAAAGTAACTATTATATCTAATCTTACTCTACGATATTCGTATGGGAATTATAACTTCCTCTTTAGTAAAGTTTTTTATTTTGGTCGACCCTTTTGTGGGTACAATTTTTTTGTCGTGAAACGTTTGTAATCTATTATAAATAAAAAATTAATTAATATAATACTTTGGTGAAAAAAAATGATGGAGCTAATTTACAAATCTTTCTGTTAAAATTAAGAGTTAATTGTTAAAATGAGCACCTTTTTAGGTTTGGATTCCAAAATAGGCACCCAAATGTTGTAAGCCACTTTTGTGTTGTAAATTTTCTCTATTACCTCTTAGACCATGTAGATTTTGTTTCCCTCTTTTTTTTTCCATCCATTTCTTTCTTTCTTTTTTTCTTCCTTTTTTGTATGAAAACTCATTTTTAAAATTTGTAGTTAGAATTAGAGTTATTTATAGTTACAGAAATTGAAATTCTATTTTTTCCAACAATTTAAGATGCATNATAGGTAAGAAATTGTGTGTTGTAAACCACAAAACATCATTTGTATGGGTGAGGTTCAACGGATGGACACTGCATGTTTAAGTAGTACCTAACACACGAATCATCATCCATTTAACATGTTTAACGGATGATAAGGAGCTTAAAGGATAGCTCTTTGTGCAAGTACGTTGTTAAACTTGATGAAAGCCTTTTTGTGGTCTGTGTTAGTGGATCATATGTTAAAATCAGTTAAATTTTATTTTCCAAAGAAGATCGTCTATAATGTTCTCCCCTTGTGGTCGTGATATCAATTCCAACATAATATTCCCCGGTAACTTCACCCTTTTGATAATTTTTGTGGATTAGTTGTGAAAGCTATAATTCTTGATTTCTATGTGGAGTTATTGGTTCCTTGGTATTGTCAAGTATATGCATTTATTTGTTGTACGTATTGTAGACATTTAATAATTAGTTCTTTATTTTCCACAAAATATCGTTCATAATGTTCTCCATTTATGGTTGGGATATAATTCAGAGACAAAAATTGTTGATTTTTATAGTTAACATATAATTTTCCACGAAATTTTTTAAATGGATTTTAAATTGTTGGAAAAAAGTAGAACTTCAATTTCTTTAACTACAATTATCTCTAATTTTAACTAGAATAATAGATAAATAGAGATAGCACATCATGAGAATAATTAATCTTGAAAAATTAAAAAAAAAAACAATAAAACCCACAGATTTTTTTTGAGGGTGATAATGCCATTTGCATGAAAACAAAAAATTTTGTTATCAAAGGAAAATGAGAAAATGTGCCTTAATTTTTTTAGGTGATTGTTTTAGAATTATGCTTTGAGAAAGTGCCTCTTTTAGCAAATAACCCTAAAATTAAACACAAAAATAGCACTAACACTCATAGTTCATTGGTTATTGGTGTTGTCTTGGGCACCTCATGGTCTTGTTCAATCCTCGGCTTGTATGCGGATTATTCTGGGAGTGGGATCCCGATGTGGCCCACCTATAATGGTGTAAAAAAAAATAAAAATAAAAAGAGTTCATTGCTGACCAAAAGAAATAAAAACAGTTATGGCGTCACCAACGAAAAAAAAAAGCCGTTTCTCTTTCGTTCTCCTTTTTTNATAAAAATAAAAAGAGTTCATTGCTGACCAAAAGAAATAAAAACAGTTATGGCGTCACCAACGAAAAAAAAAAAGCCGTTTCTCTTTCGTTCTCCTTTTTCTGTTTCTCTCTCTCTCTTCGTTCTCTCCTCTGTGACAGCTCGATCTTCGTTTTTCTTAGTTTTGTAATTACGATTATTGTTCGTGTGAATCATATTTTGTTGTCATTGTGTTTATTCGATTTGACTAATCGTGAGCAAAATGGAAGAATGAGAAGAAAGGGTTGTGATTGTTTGATTTTCGATGGATAAGCTAGTTAACTTCATCATTCGACCTCCAAGGTGAAGAAAGCTTCTTCACTTTCTCAGGAATGAGAACTTACTTATTTCTGGAATTTGTTTCTGAGTTTATCTTTCTATTTCCGGGTTTTAACTCTTTACTAGGTTGTCGAGGATAAAACATTTAGAACTGGGGGGTTTGCATCAAGTTTAGAGCTTCTGATTTAAATTTTTGAATATATTTTCGTTCTTGGTCTCAAGTTGAATTTGGTGATTAAGATTTATGTACAGCTTACAATCCCCTATTTAGATTAAGCATGCTAGTAATCTATTTGAATAAGGTTGAATCCCTCTTGAATGTTAATACCTTTGTTCCTTATACATTTGAATGTAATTGATTTGATGCAGAGCCGAATACAATCCGGAACATGATCTCTTGGAACAAGAGTTCATGCTGAAAGGGAGATGGTATCAGAGGAAAGATTTAGCGGTAAAGCTTCATATTACATTTTAGAGTTTACAAAAGCAGAAAAACTGCAAACTGAGTTTTTTAAATGAAAGTTCAATCTCTCTGTTTATTAACAAGTGATGTGGGCATCTCTCTGCTTATTAACAAGTGATGCCTAACAATAGAATAATACCTTTACTGGAATTCTATTCTTCTCGTGAACTCCTAAGTAGAACAGTAAACATGATGTTATATTCGAAGTCAATGTGTATTCATCAGTTGTTCACTGTTGGTTGGGGTGATTTCCTTATTTTGCAGCTTCTCCTTTGGACTAGCTTGTTTTTTTCTTTTCTTAAAGTTACAGTGGCTTTGTTTTCCTGTCATTGGGATCTCAAGGTTTAGTTGCCTTTTCTTTGCCTAAGTTTATAGGATCTTGTACCTGACAGGTTAAAAACAGCAGGGGAGATGTCCTTCAGTGTAGTCATTACATGCCGGTTGAGCTTTCTGTAGAAAGGCCTCTACCTTGTGTAATATACTGCCATGGAAACAGGTAATCGTAAATTTTAATTTAGGAATGTGATTTGAGCTGTACTGGTAAATCTGCTAAATAACTCATCATATAATACAATAACTGTTTGGACACTTTGACAACCATGCTTTAAAATGAAACAACCGGTACTCGCACAGGAGTTTCCAGCTGTCATAAGTGGTCTAATTGTTTTGTCACTTTTCAAACCATTTCTTGTAGTCCAGTGATTCACCGCCTTATCTCCCCAACTCAATGGTTCTTACTGATTCTTTTAGCGTACTCATTAATGGCCCTATGCGTTTCAGTGGATGTAGAGCTGATGCCAGCGAAGCTGCTATCGTTTTACTTCCTTCAAACATCACAATTTTCACGCTTGACTTTTCGGGATCTGGTCTCTCTGGCGGGGAGTATGTCACACTGGGTTGGAACGAAGTATGTGCTCCTCCTATCACTACTAAAAGATTACTCTTCTAATCTTGTAGCCTTAACGGATTGCTGTATGGAAAACAAGTTGTCCAAAATCTATATATCTGCTTGATTGGTTGATATTTGTTAGGTTATATTCTTCTTGTGGTTTGTCTTTGTTTTATTCCATTTAAGACTATGCTACTTGATTTGGTCTATAGAGGTGCTTTGTTGTTATCTTTTTGAAGAAATATTTCCATATGATAAAAGGTTTTGACACTCAAACTCATCTTAGAAACAGTGGGAAAATCATGTAGGATTGTCGGTACCTTTGATTAGGTTCTCAATAAATTTTCGCCTATCCTCAGTCCTCACATAGTCACTGGGTTCACTAGTCATTATCCTAATTTATGAGAGTAGTAGCTTATTTTACTATTAATGAGCGTGATGTAATGCTTGCAGAAAGATGACCTGAGAGCAGTGGTTGAGTATTTGCGCACAGATGGAAATGTGTCTCTGATTGGCTTATGGGGTCGTTCAATGGGTGCTGTCACAAGGTTCCTTATTTCACTTGTTAAAGTACTTAATAAGAGCTTCTTCATTTCCAGTGTTGCATTAAGTTTCAACTAACAGAGTGGAACTGTTTATTATTGAAGTGGACGTTGAAAGAAAATGATGAATTTATTCATCTTGTGAACCCCTTTTTCTTTACTAGTGAAAAATAGTTGTTGCTGTTGAGATAAAAAGCCTACACATTCTTTGGTCGGGTTTTTAGTCTAATGCTTAGAAAACATGACATTTTTCGATGTCTAAATGACTGGAAGCAGCTAAAATATGTCGCTCATCCACCACCATAACTTCAAATTTTATTGCTATACTCAGTCTCCCTGTCTGTTGGATTATGATACAATTTTGTTGATACATTCTTTTCCAGCTTGATGTATGGAGCCGAAGATCCCTCTATTGCAGCCATGGTTCTAGACAGCCCGTTCTCTGATTTGGTAGATTTAATGATGGAACTTGTAGATACATATAAGTTCCGGTTACCGAAGTTCACTGTAAGTAAACAGTAAACTTGTAGTGTTTGTTTTGTATGGTTATTTTTCTACCTACTAATAGGTTTCCACATTTTCTTTATACACCTTTAAGCTCTTTCAATATTTTATTCAGATAAAATTTGCAATACAATATATGCGGAGAGCTGTTCAGAAGAAAGCCAAGTTTGACATAACAGATCTCAACACCATTAAGGTCGTTTACTCCGGTAGTTTTTCCTTTTTTCTAGTTGATTACTCAGATGATTAATGATGAACTAATCTATTTATTCACTAGTATATAATAACATCAAAGTTTTTCTTGCACATTTGCGTATTTGCTCATATAGTTTGGTATAAAAGATGTTTCTTAGTTGACAAAAAAAAACGATGTTTCTTAAATGTGTGAACCTATTAAATACAAATGTTAGTAAGGGTTTTTCTAGCCATGTGTAATGTTTTATTTCTCCTTTTACGATTCTCATCATTCATGCTGCAGGTCGCAAAGTCTTGTTTTGTTCCTGTTTTATTTGGACATGCCATAGACGATGATTTTATTCACCCTCATCATTCAGAGCATATATACGAAGCCTACATAGTAAGTTTTTCACGCCCGTTAGACTTTCTTCATGTTATATTTTTCTTCTTCTAGCCTCTTAGAAGTTCCTAGTAACCTTGACCATGTAGCCTTTCAACATATGGCTTTTGATTATGCCAGGGAGACAAAAATATTATCAAATTCGAGGGAGACCACAATTCCCCACGGCCACAATTCTACTTCGATTCAATAAACATCTTTTTCCATAACATTCTACAACCTCCAGAGGTGGTTGGACCAACATTTTTTGACCCAGTGGATGATTACTTCGCCAAGGTAGTGAATCTTTCAGCGATGCATATTTGGTTTTTTTCTGGGGATGTCTTGTCTCTTTAGAACGAAAGGTGATACGAGCAGAGGTTTTAGAGAGTCTTGGTTTTCCTATTTTCTAATAAGTTACTGTTTTACTATTGTTCGAGTAACCATGGATTAAATAGGTTAAACTTTTAGGTTCTTATCTATATAAAAGGGTCTTAGGAAGTTAGGGAGGATTTATCTAGAGATTCTAGATCAAAAGGGGGAGTGAGAGGAGCTCCATTATCAAAATCCTCAAAGTTTGGTTGTGATCCCAAGTTTCTTATATTCAAAATCAGTATTTCGACACATACACATATGACTTGGATTCACAAGGGATAGGGAGTTACAACCTATTCAAGAGCACCTAAACTTGTTGCGGGGTCAGACGAAAGAAACCATGGGTTGTAAAAGCCGGCTGTTCAAGTTATACTTTTGGACTGCAAGCTTCCTTGTTTGGCATAGATGAAAAAATAAGAGTTTGCAAGGTGGTTTACATGGGAATTTGATAACATGATGTTTTCCATGGTGAGATTCAAGTGTAGGAGAATAAAGGTATCACGCCTAACAAATATGGCAGTCAAAGTGGGAAGATAAAGAAACAAATGCAAAGTTGTTGGGTAATGAAACAGTCACGGAAAAGCTCGAAAAGTGGAAGAGAAGAAAACAAAAGCATAACAAGGATAAGGCAAAAATCAAGGAAAGGTTTGCAAATCTGGTGGAAAACTTGAGAACTCTTGCGAGATCCGGAACAAGGAATTTATGGAAGCACTCAATGCTGGAGCTTATGTGAGCATGATTGGTCAAGTTGGTGTTGGGTTCTACTTGGCTTACCTTGTCGCAGAGAAGAGTAGTGACACCACGCAGCACAATGATGATGAACAGTACGTATGGGAGTCTCAAGCTGGTGATTCTCTCACTGTCACAAGGGATGTGGAATGGAAACTGCTTGGAAGATGGACGAAGATCACTTGTTTACTCAAGGAGGATCAGCGTGACTGTTTGGAAGAGAGGAGACTCAAAAATGTGATGGAGAAACAATGAAAGAGAACATGGAGGAAGAGACTGCAAACAAGTGAAGCTTCAACCTTCTTTAAGCTTGAGGGCAAGCATGTTTAAATGGGCGGGGTATTGATACGAGCAAAGGTTTTAGAGAGTCTTGGTTTTCCTATTTTCTAATAAGTTACGGTTTTACTATGGTTCAAGTAACCATGGTTTAAATAGGTTAAGCTGTTAGGTTCTTATCTATATAAATGGTCTTAGGAAGTTGGGGGAGGGATAATCTAGAGATTGTAGATCAAAAGGAGGAGTGGGAGGAGCTCCAATATCAAAATCCTCAAGGAGTGGCATGTATTACAAAAAGAAAATGAGTGGCATGTTCTGTAATACATGCCACTCATTTTCTTTTTCTTTTTCAACTTTTCTTAAGTCATTAATCAATTAAATGACAAAAAAACAGGTGAAGTTTGAGTTAATTACGACCCAACCAACACTTAGTGGGTTGGGTTTCAGATATCCAATTTCGAATTGGATCCACTCCTCACACGATCGAGACTCTTCTCTTTCATTTGGTAAGTTTTCAAATTTTGAAAACCCTAACTCCTTTTCTCTTCTCTCTCGTCTACTCCTCATCTCATTTCAGTTTCATATTTTTTTTTCTCTTCTCTGCTTTCTCACATTTTGTCTTCAGATTTCATCTTCAACTCCTCTCACTCTCTCGGAATCAAGTAAAATGGAGAAGAAGAAGGAGGATCCGCCGCCGCCGAAATTAAACCTTGCGGCGAGTCAAGGGTATGCGATGTCGTCGTCGCCGTCACCAACCACATCTGTGGCGGAGACGGCCTCTCACGCTGTGAACTTGTCTTCAACAGAGAAGAATCCTCCTGCCGGCGCCGAGAACTCGTCTTCACCAGAGAAGACTCCACCCGTGGCCGCCGTGAACTCGTCTTCACCAGAGAAGACTCCTTCTGCCTCGAAGTCTCCACCCGCCGCCGCCATGGAGACGTCTTCACCAGAGAAGACTCCTCGTTCCGCCGCGAAATGTCCAACCGCCGCGAACTCGTCTCAACCAAAGAAGAGTCCTCCTTCTGACAAGGACGAGACATAGCCAGGGTCCGCGTTCGCAACCCAAGAAACGGCGACGGCGGCTCCGCTATCTCTTTCGGTCTTGCCTGCATCTTCGGGCGAGATTCCGGCGATGGCGACGTCGTCTCAACCGCCGGTCGCAAGAGAGGTGGATTAAGAAACCCTAAGTTATTTAGTTCATTTAGTTCGATTGGATTTATTAGGTCCTTTTAGATTCGTTTGGTTCTATTGGTTATTTTGGTTATTTTGGTTTTTTCTGTTCATTTGGTTATGTTCGTTCTTTTAGTAGTGTTAGGTTGTTTTGGTTTTTTTTGTCTTATTGGCTAGTTTGGTTCAGTTATGTCTGTTGGTTTTACTGGATAGTTTGGTTCGGTTATGTCTGTTGGTTTTATTGGTTCTATTGTTTCTGAGATTTTATACATATCTGTTTTGCAGGGTGATGGTATACCGCCGATGGCACTAGATAGGTTTTGCTTCAGGCATGAAGACTTTGGGGAGTCTATTAGACTACAAACGAAGTGTGATGTAAAAAGTACAGTCGAATACATGCGGGAAATTTTTACAGAGGATTAGTTGATCTGGTTTACAAAGCACGAACAATTCAAGCACGTATTTCACATGTATTTGAAGGACAATCGGAAAGTTATGGCCATGTGGATGTTGCTGGTTCGAACAAGAAAGACGGACAAGAAGGGGGAATGCTGGTTCATTGTAAATGGAATGCCAATCCGGTATTCTATAAGGGGATTTAATTGCCGCTACCTACCGATGGATTACATGACTAGGTATGGTAATTCTAGTTTTGTGATGAAGTATTTCCGAAGAAAGAATAAGATATATGTGGATCATGTGACGGAGATGTTGGAGTCTATGACTACTGGTCGTTCCCGCTTGAAGATGGCGGTTCACAAATGTGTCGCACAATTTGTGACTAAACTGCAATTGTATCGCGTAGTCACAAGTGAGTCTCAAAAGGGTCACAAAATAGCGAATACAACAGTAGTCACACTTTGTGACAAATGTGCGACTCCTTTACTGAAGTGATATAATAGTCTTACTTTAATGGCAAATAAATCGCAAAATTAATGTTTTCTTGTAGTGGAAAAAGCAGAATCAAGCTGAAGACTCTATTAACGTTTCTTGAAACAAAAACCCATCTTGTGTAAGGCAAACATAATAACATCTGAGCTTGTCAATCTCCTTGAAACCGATGATCTTTTCTGAATTCCTCTACTCATTGCCAAAAATATATGCAGCCTAGTGGAATATTCGGATAACTGGTTAGAAAAGGCACCGAAAGATGTTTATTTCAGAGATTGTGTATTTGGACTGATGCTGCAATTCAAGCTCATGACTTCTGTTGAATTCCAAGTTCTTTCGAGCACAAAACTAGAGAACCAAACCAGAAAAATATTGTCTCGAAGAAATTGCAGCAAGAAGAACAATTGTGGCCGATACAAATCCTAAAGATCCCAACCGTGAAGCAATATGCGGTTAAGAGCACAATGCGGTTAAGAGCACATTCAAAACTCAAGTAATGCCTCCAAAATTACAAAAGAACAAGAGAAAGAAAACAAGATTAGAATCCCAAAAATATTTGAAGGAACAATGAGTCATAAGGCTAAAAGAGTCAATTTTTGTTCTTCCGGCACATGAAAGGACTGATAAAATGTGGGGAGAATTATAAAAACACACTTTATGAGAATTAATTAGAAAGAGAGACACTTTGAGAAGTTATTTGAAAAAAAACACTTTTGAAGCAAAAGCATGAGTGAAATTTGGGCGAATTTTCGATAATGCCCTCTTGTAAACTTAGGCGAATTTATCGTTATTGGTTTGTGGTTTTGGTTTTGTGGTTGGTGTTTTGTTGTCGAAGATTATATGGACGTTGACATGACTTTGTTGATTTATGGTTGTATGGTTATTTTTTTTTCATATATTTTCACCCTATAAAAAAGAAGAAGCAAATGCATTGATAATTGTTTTCTATTTTGTTAGTTTCATACATCTTCAATAGGTTTTTGAACAATTTGTCCAATATGACTAGTTTTGTAAAGATATTGTATAGCACTTTTCAATCCAATGACACTTTCAAAGTGTGTTATTACACTTTTGTACTCATTATGCCTAAAAACAAGAAAAATAATTTAAAAGATCTGCTCATGTTTTCTCTCCTTCTTCGTCGTTGAGATTGAAGATGCCGACCAAATTACTATCCTCTCACTAACTCAAAGGTTGTGCCTTTAGCAGTTTCAACCTATCTACCACTTGTCTCTCTTTCCGTTGCCAACATGGGCTACGGTTTGCTCTCTCTTTGATTCTTCATGTTCAATCTCTTCTCTCCGTTTGGGTAATCAATTTAATTGTTTTCTGGGTTTTGGTGAAACATAAGGAGTAATGAATTTTCAGGCTTTGAGTTGTTGTTTATGGTGTATTGGGTTGTAGAATTTGGGGTCGGGAGGGTTGATGATTGAATCTAAATGGGTTTGTTGCAGTACTTGTTTCATGACCAACATTTGAGTTCTATGATTTTAATGAAATCGGTAATTTTGTTTAGATTAGTCAATGCGTCTCTTTTATCCTTTTTGAGCTACGAGGTCACAAGTATTCTTCTTTACATGTTCCATTAATGTATTTGGTTAATTTGCTTTTATATGTGAATTAAGAGTGTGATCTATATAATATGTAATTTTTTGTAAGCTACGAAGTCACAGTTTATGAGCTCGCAAATGGAGGTGCAGTTCACTACACTAATTGTTCACTCGTTCTCTCACACTACCTTGAGTTAAGAACAACAAATTATACATTATTGAAGACACTTGTTGTTACTTTTGCAGACAGGGATGTTCCAACAGTTTTGGGATGAAGCTGCCAAGAACCGTTACATTCTTGAGGCTATTCAAGGCACTGTCTGTTCTTTGTATGATTGTGTGGATGTCTTATATGCGAGAGGTCACTAAATGCAGGCTTTGAGCAAGTTATCCAAGTGTATACAAGTCACCTGCTTAGCTTAAGGAATCTGTGTTATATAGTTTGTGAGAATATTAATGTATATCTCTGCACAGGAAAAAGGAATTAACCAATTTGGGAAATCAACAAAGTTAATTCATCAAGTAAGTTGTATCGATAACAGCCAAAAATAAAGCTAAAACAGTTATTTACGACCAAAGTCGTAAACGCCATCACAAGATAAACTATGCGTCCTTAGATTCACGAATTTGTGTTCACCATTACCTGTTTGGATGATTCTACAACTACTGAATATTTGTAATGTTTCTTTTCGTCCGACAAAACCCCAAGTCACATTCAGTCCATTTCCGAAACTTATACATACATGAATCACAATTCAATATCATTTGGTCAGTGGTTTGTTGTCGGTTACAAAAATAAAGCTAAAACAATGATTTATGACCAAAGACATATATCACCATCATAAGATATACTTTTACGTTTTCATATTCATGAATTTGTGTTCACAATTAGTTGTTCGGGTTATTCTATCTCGATAAAACCCCACATCACATTCAGTCAAAACAATGCATTTTCAAATTCATGATTTCGTGTTCACGTTGGTGTTCGGATAATACTACCTCGACATAGGTAGATACTCGTCAATGTTATGTTTGATGTTTCTTTAATCGTAAGGATTATAAAACAAACGGGATATGATTCGTTGGTTTTTTAGAAGTTTTGATAATAAACAACATAATCTGACACACCATAGCAGAGAGAAGATCGATAACAAAGAGAAATAACAAAATTAAAGAAAACCCAAAAAAATATCAAGAAAAATTTGAGGAGTTAAACACTTGTAAAGAGAAGAGATACATGAGATGGAAGAACACAAATATTTGGTAAAGAAGGAAGTCAATAGTGATGACTCAAAAGCAACTAAACAAGAAGATAAATTTTGTTTATTTCTTTCGATTCTTATAACCTCAATTGAAGAAGATATATATACAAAAATTGCTCAATCTTAACTTCAAATCGTGCGGATGAACAATTTCAAAAATAGAGTGAACGGTCTGATTTTGGTTCTCCATCGAATTCACGCAGTTGTTGTGAAAGAATAAAGGGATGGGCAATTTTTTCTTTTACTCCATCTCAGATTTTTTTGTTTGTTCGTCAAAAAAGTGCCTTTTGCTAATATTTCTCTACTTGCTATTTTACACAATTACTTTAAATAAGTTGCTATCCTAAGTAAATTACTCTAGGTTTTTTTTCCTTTGTTAGCTGCGGATTTCTTCTTCCATTAATTATCTCAATACACCAACGTTTTTGTTTTGTGTATGTTTTTTTCAAGTTTGTTCAAAACAATTTTGTTTGTGTATAAAGGTTGTTCAAGTTTTGTCCAAAACACTCTTTATCGTCCATACTTCATGATTTGTACGACTTGCTGATGTGTGAGCCCGAACACGATTGATTGTCCACATGTAAGTGAATTTGAAAAAGGACAGTGCATGTTATTCCGGCCAAGCACCACTGTTATAGTGAACACATTTGCATGGATTACCATCTTCTGAAGGGTGTACACCTGTTGAAGAATACAAAAGACCAAGATTCAAACCGTCACTGAGAGCTTGATATGTTACAATACGACACGTACTAACAACAAAACATGAATCAAAGGTATCAATATGAAAACTTAAAAGAATTTTAGAAGTGAAGGTCACCATTATAAGAACAAACATAGAACCGTAACATAGACCCGTAACGGTTTAATAAGAACATTAAAATAGGTAAGACAGTTGCACACTAAACATTCAAAAGACGAAAACCAAACAAAAGTCATTTTGTAAGAAGTGAGCATGACCAAGTAACAGTGAACACATGTATGCAAACATAAATACATATATAAGAATAAGAACATAAAGACATTGATGGACAAAATAACTTCCAAAGTCAAATATTACATACCATTTCACGACAAATGACCATATAGACAATAAACTAGAAAAAGAAGAACCTAGTTTAATTACAATTTTGAACCCTTCTCACATCCCTTAAATATCGTTGATAAAACGATCTTTACCCCGGATATCCCTATGTGCTAGAGAATCAGAGTAAAGATTTGTTTGTCTCAGGGTTATGTTAAGGATTCGGGTTTAAATGTCGAACCAACCCAAAATTTTGCCAGAACAATAGATTCTCTAGAGTGTCTAATAAGTCTAAGAAATGGAGGCTTTACCGTCACTAAAGCTATCCTAAACAAATATTATAATTCAGAGAAATAAGTCGAAGTAGTAAAAACTAGCGAAATAACGATTGATAAATTCAGATAAGAAAGATCTAAGCAGATGACCAGACAGTTGATTTTAGGAGAAATTACTTAATTCTAGGTGTTTAGTTTCATCAAATCATACAACCTCAGGTTTCAGGGTTTTCTAATCTGGATCAACCCACTCTC
>OVAU01001822.1:0-12608 GCA_900406315.1 Biscutella laevigata subsp. laevigata
TTTTTTTTAATGTTCAATTAAAAGTTGATGTTAATCTATTGACAATTTCTTAAATTGACGCATATAATTAGAAATATTTTTAATGTACCATTTAAATATATAGTTTCAAATTAATATATAATTTTATCTTTTAAATCAAACATATTATGGAAAAAAATATACACTAATTTTTTTAACTGAAAAGATAAAATAGATCGCTATATTTTCTCCATCGATAATTAATTTCATATAATGGTGTGCCATAAAAAANAATGGTGTGCCATAAAAAAATATTTCCAAAAAAATATTGCTTTAAAAATATATATAATAGGTAAGTAATCTGTGCCAAAAAATTATAATTGATTTCTCATTAACAAAGTTCTTTAAAAAATCATAAATTTAATATCCAGTAAATTTTAGCNTATTTCCAAAAATATATTGCTTTAAAAATATATATAATAGGTAAGTAATCTGTGCCAAAAAATTATAATTGATTTCTCATTAACAAATTTCTTTAAAAAATCATAAATTTAATATCCAGTAAATTTTAGCAAAATATAAGGAAATAAAAGATTTAAATGTAAAACTGTCTTCTACATTTTAAAAAATATATTTTTAAAGAATTTAAGAAAATAATGATTTTCTTATTTAAATATTTCTCTTTTCCTAAAATCAACTAATCAGTTTCTTCCATCGTCACATTCCTTCTTTCACGTAAATCATTATCATAATATTTAATTTACAAAATAATGTAGATAACATCTTATTTTTTTTTCTCTTTGTAGTTCAAACAAAGAAATAGATATATGAAATCTCTTACAAATTTTTCAAAATCTTCAAANGTAAATCATTATCATAATATTTAATTTACAAAATAATGTAGATAACATCTTATTTTTTTTCTCTTTGTAGTTCAAACAAAGAATTAGATATATGAAATCTCTTACAAATTTTTCAAAATCTTCAAAGCTGTAAGATAGTATCTTATTTTCTTTACATTTATATTTATGATTCTCTCAAACCTTTAATCCTAACAATAATTCAAACACAAATTTATAAAATTCAATGTCAGCTTGAGTTTCAATTATTTTGAAGTATTAAATCCCATATTTTAGGCGTAAAGTTTCATACATCTAAGAATTTTCATTTAAGGTGTCATTCACCTAATTTACAAGTCATATGTCTATTCTTTTTTTTTTTTAACGGTTATTTTATGTCTTTAGGACACAATGAGTTTCCCAATCTATTTGTATAATTTTGAAATAAAAATATATAATAGAAGCAATGAAGGAAACCAGAGTTCACGAGAAGAGAATTGTCCCTACCAGAAGCCAACAAGAAAGGAAATAACAGAGAGTCACGGGCACTCAAAGACAAACTCACAACACACAACACACATCAATTCATTGAATTAAAGCAAAGCCAACTTATAGTTGCTCACAACAAAAACTTTTCATTTTCTTATACATAAAAAAAAATTAAATGTGTTGCACCTCTCAGTGGACATGCATCACCGATTCAGCCTTGCAATACTTTAATTTTTTAGCACACATTCATAAATATATTTTTGGATGGTGCTAGCTTTGGCACGAAGCATTGCGAGAATGGAAAAAATATGTTAGCCATTATCTGCCCTAAGTAAAATAGAATATGTGTCCGTGTTAAAGCTGTTTATCAAATGAAAGATAAAATATCACATGATTTGTCTGAAACCATCCATTTGTAACCATGTGTCATTAGCTAATTCCCTCGTATCAAATTTTGTTTTTATATACACTAAGGAGTTTCGGATCTTCCAAGTCAGATCATGATCTTTTCGGATCAGAAATCAGAACATATTAGATTAATCAACCAAAAACATTTGGTTGAACAGTTCCATTTTCAGAGAATTTGAATTCAAAATCTCTATTCTTTTTAAAAAGGTGTCTACCGAACCAATTGATCAATAGATCCCTCGTATCAAATTAAGAAGAGTGAACTCTTTTTTTCTTTGTCTAAATACAAGAATTAAATTTTTAAATTTTGTAAAACAACAATAATATGATCTCGCATTATTTTCTCCCTACAATTTTAAAATATGGAACTCTAAACAATTAACATAATTTTTTGTTTTTCTATTCTCCATTATTCTTCTTTTGCTCATTAATCTTACATTAAATGAGAATTATACTAGTATATATAAACAAGTTCATTCGATATATGTATGTACCTACATGTTGAATAAATCAATCATATCAAATGAAAAATGTGTAAAGTATTTAATTAAGAGAATCTATGAATTTTGTTTGAATAAGATCTAAACCCTCTCATGCATGTTGGCTTCATAATATTTTGGTTTCATTATCATCGACGAATTTAGTTTGACATAAAATTGAATTCACTAATGGTATAACACGTGATTAGCTTTTGTTGCTTAGTATATAGTATTTAAATAAGAATTGAGAATCGGTTCGGTTTGTTTTTATTCCATTTTATTTGCTTGTGGGTTGGGTTGCTATTAGAGAATAATAGAGCCGATCTCTTCTTTTTTGAAATTTGGCATTTAGCTAGAGTCTCTCATTCTACGTGGATATGAGTGGAACCACCCCGTGAACTCTTCTTAGCTTCTGCTTCTTTCCACCTAATTCCATTACCAATGTACCAAACACTCGACCATCTCTAACCACACACATATATATACATACAATAGTTGACATATCGAGATATTGGTCGTACTTTGTATCTTTGGCGAAAACATAAAAACAAAAACCACTCTCTTATATTTTGTTATTGATTCTTGTCGTATAGATGTCCAAATTACCTCCCGTTCTATTTCTCCTTCTTGTTATCCTTCTCTATTCAACACAAGCAAATTGCCACACCAAAGGTCTACGAGTACGACCAAGAAATCAGAAGAATGTGAACACGACGACGAGTCAGACACAAAACCCGGAAGAGGAATTCATGAAATGGGTTAGATTCGTTGGGAGTCTTAAACACTCTGTGTTCAAATCAGCCAAGAACAAACTCTTCCCTTCTTATACTCTCACTGTTCATAAAAAATCAAATAAAGGAGACTTCACTACAATCCAAGACGCCATTGATTCTCTTCCTCTCATTAACCTTGTTCGTGTTGTCATCAAAGTTCATGCCGGAGTTTACAAGTATGTTCAATTCTCTCTTCTATATTTTCATATATATTTATATTTATAAGGTCAGGTGGTTAGTTTGAGTTTTTGGCTTAATTTCATTCTTTTTCCTCCTTCATTCTGAGAAAAAATTCATCTTAATTTCTCATTTTTAAAAATAATAATAGGTATCGTATAGTCAGGGCCGATCCTCAATTGAATTTTGTAAAGCAACAATATTAAGCGGCAAAATTTTATAAACTATTAAAGGACATTAATTTTAAATGTGTTATTTGATATATGTTTAGTGTATTTTAAATCTAACCAGAACATGTAGCTTAGTGGTTTGTGCTAGTGTGGTCTCTGCGTTACCACTCGGGATCGAGTCCCTTGAATGCATGTTGTGACAAAAAAAAAATAAACTGCCGAATAGTATTAATTACATTGATCTTGCAGGGTTATTATATTAAATAAATAAACTGTGTTTTTGGACATTTTGCAATGTGTTTTTATATTCTATATATTTTTTTTCAATATTTGGAAGTATTATATTATATCCCAACAGTGAACAGTCTGAACCATAGATTCTAGAGTTTTGTCAATATACATTTTGCATTTTTGCAATTTGTTTTCACTCTATTTAAGCTGCAGTGTGATTGATTCCATGTCTTGTCATTTCTCCTTTAGATGCATCTGCATGAGCCAAAAATATCAGAGAGTCTAAACCAATAAATAAATAAATAAATAAATGGTAGCCATCAATGAGCTCTCCCTCAAAATCAACACATATATGATCACGTGAACACGAAATTCTGGTTATATGCAGCATTAAATGGAGAACATTCAACTTAGGTTCGATGCATTATTTGTATATTATCTTACAGTGACATTTTGGGTCCACATATATTCAATTTAATATTATTATCAAACTATATATTCTCTCTTACTAAAGCTATTTTAAGAAAATTATGCAAAAATACTAAACAGTTTAATGGGTATAGGGAGAAAGTGAACATACCACCAATGAAGGCATTCATAACAATAGAAGGAGAAGGAGCAGAGAAGACGAGTGTGGAATGGGGAGACACAGCACAAACACCTGACTCTAGAGGCTTACCAATGGGCACCTTTAACTCAGCCTCTTTCGCCGTCAATTCCCCTTTCTTTGTAGCCAGGAACATCACTTTCAGGGTACATATTATTGATAGTTTGTGTTCAATATCTATTTGAAATGTGTTAAGTTTTGTATCCATTATATTGATTAGTATTCTTAAATGTATGTAGAACACAACCCCTGTGCCATTGCCAGGCGCGGTTGGGAAACAAGCAGTGGCATTGAGAGTGTCAGGAGACAATGCAGCGTTTTTCGGGTGTAGAATGCTTGGTGCTCAAGACACTCTCTATGATCATTTAGGAAGACATTATTACAAAGATTGTTACATTGAAGGATCTGTTGATTTCATATTTGGCAATGCTCTTTCTCTCTATGAGGTAAAAACATCCACTTAACAAACTAGTATGGTCTCTGTTTTAGATTGGTCTTTTGGTCTAAAGCCAAGTGGTGTTTTAGGGGTGCCATGTGCATGCCATAGCGGATAAGCTAGGAGCAGTGACGGCACAAGGAAGGAGTAGTGTGTTAGAGGACACAGGATTCTCGTTTGTAAAGTGTAAAGTGACAGGGACAGGAGTTTTGTACCTAGGAAGAGCATGGGGTCCTTTCTCAAGAGTCGTCTTTGCTTATACATATATGGACAATATCATCCTCCCTAAAGGCTGGTACAATTGGGGAGACCCATCCCGCGAAATGTAAGTTTATTTTACTTCTCTTGAACCTTATTACTCTTGTCTTGTTAAAAACCTAAGAGTAGTTAGGAAAGAAAAGTACTAATCAACATAGCATACCATTTGATAAGAATCTAGGTCATATATACTAACGCTAAACCAATCTTTACAATAGGCTAGAGACATGTTTTCACGAGTTCAGTTTGGGGATGAACCAAAATATTTTCAAATCCTTTCGAGTTCGGTTCGAATTTCGAAATTTTCAACCAAAAATACTACAAAATACTTAAATACTAATAAACTCAAAAATTCAAACTATTTTCACTAAAAACATCATAAAATATAAAAATAAACACAAACTTGAAAATAAAACATGTGAAATATATTAAACATCTAAATTTTTATTTAACATAAAAATATATCAAAAAATAAAAAGAAAAAGAAAATTTGAATATTTAAACTTAGGTTCATATATTTCAGGTACTACTACTTTAGATCTCGAGTTCGGTTCGAGGTTTGTCCGGATTTAAAGTAGCACCAATATATGATATTCAATTTTTTTATATTTTTAATCGGGTTCAGATTGGTATTTTTCAAGTCGAATTTGTACTGGTTCAGATTTCGAATCCCGATTTTTTATTCATCCCTAATATCATCCATTTCGGAGTCCTAGCTAGTTAGGTCCCACCACTAACATTGCTTGTTTAAACCATTGTGTTATATATACTCATAGATATGAATGATTAGGATTCAACCAACCACCACTACCACTCACACAGCCACTTTTTCCAACTACAAGTTTAAACTGCACCGTCTTGAGCTCCAATGTCTTTTCTAGAGCCAACTCTAACTTATGATCTCCACTCAATATCTCCCAACCGACTTTAACTTTGTCTCACCCAAAAAACATTGCTTTCATATCATTATTATACTTCGAGTCTACGCGCATGCGTTGGTATATAAATTATTGTAGCTTTAAATCCACATAGTCACTAGCTTCGAAGTGCTTAATTCAAAATTTAAAACATTATCATCACATAAAAAAGGAAGTGTAAACAATTATTGGAAAAATGTGAATATAGGACGGTGTTCTATGGGCAATACAAGTGCACTGGAGCTGGAGCAAACTATGCAGGGAGGGTGGCTTGGGCAAGAGAGCTCACCGACGAAGAAGCTAAGCCTTTTGTATCTCTTACCTTCATCGACGGTTCTGAATGGATCAAACTCTAACCCATTTCTTTTTCCACCTAACTAATAATGTACATTCGTTCTTCTTTAATAAAACGAAATTGTTATTTTCTTATACACACGTATGTACAACATCTCACATCTTTGTTATTTTTTAATAAACAATATAGCGAAGATACAGTTATTATAAGAACATCCTCATATTGAAATATACTCCTTAAGTATCTTATTAATATGGTGTCAATATTTTTTTGTCATCTAGAATTAAAACATTGCTGAAATAGATATTGAATCGACGATTAAAACAACCAAGAAAACTAAGTCGGTTGTTAACAAAAAAAATAATCTGAAAACAAGATAAAACTAAAGAAAACGACCTGAAACAAAAACAAACATCTAACAAACATCCATGGCGAGGATCTCTTCGTTGACGGCCGGCTTGGTCTCCCGGCTAGAATCGGGGTTGAGATCCAAGCTTCGACGGAGCTCGGCGGTGGGTCCCTGTTTGCTTGGCGGCGGCGGCTCTTAGAGCTAAGATCTAGGGTTTTCCTTAGATCTACGGTTTCGTTTTGGGCCTTTTGGGCCTCCTTTGGGATTGTTTGTTAGGTTTTAACCTCGTTTGGGCTTGATGTTTGGGTCAGGTTAAGGTCCAAGTAGTTTAATTTTCTGCATTTTTTTTGGTCTTTTCTGCTTTTTGTTATCTGTGTTTTCTGTCAAAAAAAAAAAAATGGTAATAAATCTTAACAGGGTTACCAAAAAAAACCAGGACGAGAGATAAAAAAATGAGGCTGACCTGATTCGCACTAGTGTTGTTTTATCGAGAGAACTACGAACACGTAAAGCTAATATGGTAATTTCCACTCGAACTAACGAGCGAGAATAGAGAAAACATCTGATCCTAAAAACCTTAAATAACTAACCAAATTTGATTCGACTTTCGATGGGCCGAAACAAAACTCCGCTTGAACGTCTAACCCGCCCATATTTATTCCTCCAGATTTATTCTTGAGAGACTTTATTACCATTTCAGAAAAGCCCAATGAGAACATTGAACCTCTGGGGAGACCAATACACTATGTAGCTGCATTACTTCTTCAGAAGGCCCATATAGAAGCCCAATTACAAAGCCCAAAATACACCAGAAACTCGCTTTCATGTTTTTCGACCACGAGTTTAGGATGCACAAGTCGACAGTCACCGTTCACCTTCAGCTCAGAGCCTCAGACGTGACGTAATCAAAATGCTAAACCCCACCACTTTTACCCGTAAAGCACCAGTTCCGTTCAATTCTCGTTTGTTTTCCGGTCGAAGGACCCTAACTGAAGCTGGTTCGAGCAGAGCTCTTTCGTTTGGGTACAAAAATGGTTCACTGAATTCTAGTCGTAGCTATTGGTCTGGACGCTCGGGGTCTGGGTTTCGGCAAATGGGTCGGGTCTCTTCAGTTTCAGGTGGAAATTCAGGTGGCTCAGGTAGTTCAGGTGGTGGTGGTGGTGATGGTTCCGGCGGTGGAGGTGAAGGAAGCGGCGGAGACGGAAACACGTGGTCATTCCTCTCATGGTAAATTTTCTTACTTCTTTCTGCATCTACCATTTTCTTGTGTAAAGATGTTTCTTTGAAAGCTGACATTGGAAATTTTCATGTATGTTAGTTGATAATCCTCGCAGAAACTTTATTTATTGTGATTCCTTGCTTTGAAATTAAACATGAAATGTGTCATTTGTTTTGATCTCTGTGGTGCTTCAGGTACCTAGCTCTTCTCTCAGATTATCCTGTTTTTACCAAATCTGTAACATCAGCAATTTTGACCCTCGTTGGAGATTTGATCTGTCAGGTAACTCTCTTGATGGTGTGCTGGAATCTCAGATTTCAGGATATATGAATTCTTCTAGATAAAACAGTAATCATAATGTATTTTCTGATGAACATAGAGACTTTCCTTAGACTATGCTTTCTCTTTTTTCAAACTTAAACATGAATGCGAAATGAATGAGTCATATATGTTTCAATCATTTTACATTTTCCTGTTATTTGATCTTGGTTGCTACATAAAGTTGGATTCTCAAATTCATGCAGCTACTAGACCCAAAATATACTGGTTATTGCTGTAAAACATTCGTTTCTTTTACTTGCTTTATCGTTTTTTGCTAGATGTAGTTAATTAAGAAACAAACTTCTCATTCGTGTTACACTTGATTTCAGCTTGTGATCGATAAGACCTCATCTTTGGACATGAAGAGAACACTGACGTTTACCGTGTTAGGCTTAGGGCTAGTCGGTCCAGCATTGCATTTCTGGTATTTCCGAGGACCTTTCACACCCTTACTACCTTCCCCCAGACAGTTTAAATGCATGTTTTTCATCTATCCATGTCATCATTTATACATTACATGTAGCTCTCTGTATTAGTATTCTGCTTAGTGATTGTGATATATGCTTATTCTCTACTTGCTCTCTGAATCTTGCAACTCCATTAGGTATTTGTATTTGAGCAAAGTGGTAACAGCCTCTGGATTATCAGGTGCTGTTTTGCGACTTTTACTTGATCAGGTATCAAACTTACCTATTTTCTGCCTAACGATTCTGTTCCCATCTTGCTTCTTCTGTGCTAAAACCATCTTTCTTTTTGGCAGTTTGTTTTTGCTCCAGTTTTTGTTGGAGTTTTCTTATCAGCAGTTGTGACACTCGAAGGAAAACCATCTCATGTCATACCAAAGTTACAGCAGGTTTGATTAGAAGCCAGTTAACGTAAATTTGATACTATGTTCTCATAGTCTAATTGAATCCATGAATTGGTGGTTGCGTAGGAGTGGATTGGTGCAGTCCTAGCAAATTGGCAGTTATGGATACCATTTCAGTTTCTTAACTTCAGATTTGTTCCACAAAACTTCCAGGTTTGATACTAAACAATGTGAAAACATGAAACTGCAGAGTGTGAATAGTACAACTCGGTGAAAGATAGACCCACACTCTTCTCCGTAGTATCTTAATCCTCTACTTAGTATAACCTTTGAGCCCCTCATGTCCATCAAGAAATTATTAGGCGGTTTCATGTTGTTGAGGACTTGTTAAAAGTATAATGAGCTTGAAACAAATCACACTAGATTAGCACTCTAAATCATCATTAATAGTCTTAAACCATACTGTAATGTTTGTTCACTGGCTCTTTCGATGGACCAGTGTGAAGTATGTTCCTAGACTCTTGAGGATGAATCCATGTCTTATATATTGTTCATTGACTCTGAAGATAAACAAGTGTCTTATATTGAATTGCAGGTACTCGCTTCGAACGTCGTGGCTTTGGCTTGGAATGTGATTTTATCATTTAAAGCTCACAAAGAAGTTGTTCCAAAATAGGCATGTTTCTGTACTTTGGGAGTTGTTGGATTGTAATCGGCAGAGTTTTGGGGTGCTGTTCTTGTCTGCTGATGCATGTTTGTGACTTTAGATACTATTTATGCACTTGTCTTCATTTCAAGTTTTGAACCTTTCATACTCATCAACCAAACAGTATCTAAATTGTTTTAAAATCGTTCCAGAAATAATATTTTTGTAGTTACTTTATCTTAATGCTTAAAAATATATGGATTCTGTTTCTGTCAATCTTAAAGGGGGGAAAATTAAAATTCACCTGACTAATCAGAGACCCTTAACAAAAAGGTGAAAAAGGAGCGAGTCTCAAACAAAGCTCAAATAATACTTGTAAAAAGTAAATGAACATAAATCCAATGGAGTTTTCGTTCTTCTCATCTTATTTTTGATGCCGTCTTCCCTTCCTCTAAGTCGCACACATCATAAGGTTTGTCTGAAAATCACATCCCAATTGTCTTTTGAAATTTCGTAATCTGGTTCAGGAAGATCCATGTCATCTGCCAAAACAAACACGAATCATCGACAATATCAGAGAGAAGCTTGAAGTGATAACAAACAGAATTTCAAAATAAGAAAAGAAACGAAGAGTTATTATACCATGACGTGTGGGGCGATCCTAACACAGTAAACAGGGAAACCTGTGTAGAATTTCAGAGGTCCTCCGGCTTTTAAGGTTTTCAGAACACAGTCGAGTGAACCTGTGTATGGATATTTGCCCTGAGCGTCCGGTTGCATTTTCTGAATCTGAGTTTTCACATAGTCAAATGGCAGACTGCAAGCCGCTGCGAAGAATCCCGAAACAGCACTTGCTCCTGCCAAAGAGAACACAACCACCAAAGTAAGAGATCTATTTACTTTTTACATTACAAAGGATTACATGACTGAAAGACAAAACTGACGAAGCGTTCTAGTCCGGTCTTGTGCCCAACTATTTTAACTAGACTAGAGTGTTGAGCTGAAAAATGTAGGTCTTCCCAGTTGGTTAAGAGCTGAAAGGAAGCAAGGAATAAGTAATCGGATAAATTTTGGATTGGACTAGGACTTAAGTTTGGGAAATGGTCGAAATTTGGATCCTCCTCCCACAAATCAAGTAGTTTATCTGGTGTAGTTCCTTGATAGGTTTGATTAAGCCAAACACATTATTATGTTATGACAACACACACACTTGTCATCAGGAGATTATATGTTGAAAATGTAAATTTCAAGGAAGATTCTCTAGATCCTTGACTCTAACTGCTATCTACATTTATTGAAGGTCTAGCTCCGTTCACAGAAAATAAGTATTTTTCCTACTGTATGAGAAACTCGGAAGAACGGCTTACCTACGACAGTAGATGTCTCCCCAAGACCAAGATTATCCCTCATGTATTCAGCACTTTGATCATAAGATGCAAGCATTCCCATGTTCAAAGCCATTGCTCTGACAACTGTGGGCCCACAGCCTTTCCAAAGTGCTAAAACTCCTTCATCGGCACTAATACGGTAAAGCGCATGGAAGGCATTGGTGTAATTTCTGCGCTGAGCTAATGGCAAAGTATTATCGGCTTGCATTCTGATAAGCGCTAGATCGGCTGGACTACCAACGGTAGCACCAATTGCACCAGCTGTCAGACCACATAGAGCCTTCTGGTACAGCGGTAGTGGCTTCCCATCATTACCCTCAATTGCCTTTGCAGTCAGCAACCTAATAACTCGTAGTGACACTTTAATGAGTACAACAAATGAGAGAGAACGACTTATCCGCAACACTGAGGCAATTAAAGAAAATACTCATTTGGATGGGGCTCAAGGTAGCCCACAAATGGTTAACTTACTTGAATGATCCAAGACGGGCTGTGGTGTAAGTTGCTTGCCTCAACAAACCAGCAGATAATCCCTATTGGAAAAAATCATGTCAAATAAGCTCACGAGACATATTTATAGGAGCAACAGGGTACTGGTGCTGTAGTGCGGAAGAAAAAGGAAAAAAAGGTGTTGAATATGAAATCAATTCTCTGAAAAACTAATTATCAGAACCAGAAATGCAGACATTATATACAACATTACAGATCAACCACATGAAAAGATAAGAGTGTTCATGAACATCCTTCATAGAACATACATCTTTAAGATAAGTAAATGCATCGAGAAAGATCCAAAACATATTCTAATACCTTGTAAAAGGCCCCGAAACCCTCATTCTTCAACATGTTTGAGGTCACACTGGCTGCAGATCCCTGACCTAGTTGAATCCTCACCTTCACCACCAAAAACAAGTATTAGTTGATTCGATTCATATCAGTCTAATTCCTACGAACCCGAGCGAAGACATAATGATAGTCCTTAAAACGCAATTCTAATCAAATTCCAGATCTGAATCAAACCTTTCATCTAAACAAATCAATTTCTGGAAGTAAGAAAGCAAAAAGTTCGCACACAAATGACATAATGAAATTCGCTTATGGATAACAGAGAAAAACCAGATCTGAGAGAACAAAATATTCCTAGACTCGGATCTGATGAAGACATTTACAGATTTCCCAGATAACAACATCTACATAACGAGCTTCCAAATGAATAGGATGATACATAAACGTGTGCCCGGGAACATTTACGTACCTTGATCATATCAATCGGCTGAATGACGCAAGTTGCAAGCATACCAGAGGCACCGCCATTGACGAAGGGCTTCACAGTACTCCAGATACCAACAGGGCTAACTTTCTTCTCTTCCGCCATCTCTTTTTTTCCTTCTTTGCGTAAGAACTCGAGACAAAGAGATTCTGCGGAGAAACCAAAAGGGAGAGAGATTCACTTGGTGGTGGAGAGGAGAGGATATGTAATAGTAAAGCTTGGGGCCTTTATATATTAACAGTACCCAACTGAACTAAACAGACACCACCAATCATACCTTTGATTTATATTAATTTATTAATTTATTATGAGATCTGATGCATTACATCTTTTTTTTCCTCTCAATTTTTTTATTAATTTAGACGTTATTTTCACATTTACGCAACCCTAAAGTATGCTTAGTTTATTTATTACGCCTTCACTTGAAACCCATTTGATACATTTAAGCAGTTTAATTTAAATTAAAATTTAAGTTTTGAAGTTGAAGTTCGTGACTATATTTTGAATTTTTTTAGTGTAGAAAATATTTTTTCTAATTTTGAAATGATATTTTGTGGTTGCATTTTTTTT
>OVAU01001823.1:0-13782 GCA_900406315.1 Biscutella laevigata subsp. laevigata
ATCATTTGTTTTAACGGTTACTAATTTAAGTTTTTTTAAATTGTTGCAACGCCATACCTGGGACCCGGCTATTACGGGATTGGTGCGCGAGGATTTCGACACCGTCTGCGTCCGTCGGATGAATGGGAATATCTCCCGATGGAAGAAAAAGGGGAAGCGTCCGAGGTGGATTACCGAGGATGTGTGGAAGATCATGAAGAAGCACTGGGACACCCCAGAAGCTCGAGAGAGGAGCATTAATGCTTCCAAGTCTCGAAATTCCAACTGGGATGATCTCGGTCCCCACAAACATTTGGCTGGCCAAAAACCTTATCTCCGAATTCAACAAGAATTGGTAAGTGTATTTTCATTATTAATTTTGTTTTTTCATTCAAAATTATAATTTCTAATATNTGTTTTTTCATACAAAATTATAATTTCTAATATAATTTTGAATTTTCCTTATAGACGTGTCAAACCGGAAGACAGGCCAATCTGAACGATGTGTTCTGGAAGACGCATACACGGTCAGATGGGACTTTCGTCGATTTGAAAGGTGAAGAACGTGGTCGAGACCTTTGAGAAGAAGCGCCAGGAGAAGTTGAGTCAGCCCGATCCCGAACAAGCGTCAGATGGCACCTCCCACCCTCCAGATCTGACTCTAGAGCAAATTAACGAGTTATTCATTCATGTATTAACTAAACTAAAAGTTTTTGTAAAATTTATTCCTATATATCATATTTAAGATAATTAGTATTTTAAAAAATATTTGTAGTCTACTATTGCTATTGCTGACGAGCGAGGTCGTCATTACAGAGTTGGCAGTCTTGAGCGAGTTGTGGGGAAAGACGGCTGTGGGACAGAAGGAGGCTCTTCTAGCTCCTCCTCCTTTGAATCCGTCAAAGCTCAGCTCCATTCCGCTCAACAACAGATTGATGAGCTTACCGCTGAGAAATCTCGTCGTGAGGAGGTTGAAGCTCGTTTGACCCGACGTAATCAAGCTACTCAGACCCACTTGGCGGCTATGTTGGACTTCCTCAAGACCACCCACCCGAGCATTCCTCCTTCGTTGCTGCAACCACCCGCCGGCGACGCTTTTGACCAATTCTCGACGGATTTAGGAAGACAGACCCCTATAGATGATTAGTCGGTTTCATTTGTTTTTAACAACTTAAAACTCTTGTTTAATGTTTTAATTTTATTTTAATTATTACTTTTTATTTCAGTTTGATATTTTATATTAAATTTTAATTATAAAAAAATTTCATTTTAAAATAATAATTATAATAATATTGGAAGGGGTCGTTCTTTCGTGGCTCAAAAAATGAGCGACTCCGTTGCATCCACATGACATAGCGACTTATTTGCAACTACGGATAATAGCGACTTCGGTGCGACTACCAAAACGAGCGACCACGGTGCAATTACAACAAGAAGCGACCACAGTGCAACTACCATAAGGAGCAACTAGAGTGCAACTACCATAAGGAGCAACCATGGTGCAACTACCAGAAGGAGCAACTACAGTGCGACTACCATAAGGAGTGTCTATGTTGCAACGTGGCATAGGAGCGACTGTGTTGCAACTACCAGAAAGAGCTACTACGGTGCAACTCCGTTTTCTCATGATAAGAAAAATTACCTTAGTTGCAAAGAAGTCGCTATTGTTTTGCTACGCCGTTGACTAGTGGATGTGTAGTTGTAAATAGGAGTGACTACGTTGCAACTAAGGCCTTTTTACAACTCCGTCATAAGTCGTTCTCTGTAGTCGCTCTTAAGCGACTACGACAGTTCAGTCGCACATTCGTACCTAAAGAGCGACTATTGAGCCACTTCTGGAATTAGCGACAATAAAAGAGCGACTACTGGAAAAAGTGCTAGGAGCGACTCCAGAGCCACGATTCCCGTAGTGGATCTTCCCTTGTTTTCTTGTAGTGCTAGCTCTGACTTGAATAAGTTGTTGGTAGAATTTTCAGCTTGGTGCACAATTCTATCAAAGACACCTCCATGTGAAGCATCACTCTTAGCTAGCTTCTCCATCAACAATGTGCCTTCTTCATAGGTCTTTGTGAAGAAACTTCCTCCACTAGCAGTGTGGAGCATCATCTTGTAGTCTTTGAGTAGACCTTTGTGGAAAGTACCTAGTAGAGTTACAGGTTCAAACTCATGGTGAAGAAAGCTTATGATATACTTCTTGAACCTGTCCTAAGCTTTAGCGAATGATTCCATAAACTTCTGCTTGAATCCTGAGATCTCAGCTCTGATTTCATCAGTCCTATTTGCAGCAAAGAATGAGTTCAAGAAAGCTTTCTGCACTCCATCAATGTGTGGATTGAATCTTTCTCGAGAGAAGATTCCCAGTCCTTTGCATAACCTGCTAGAGAGAACGAGAATAAACGCAGCTTGAGAGCATCCTCTGAAACAACATTCATCTTCACTGTTCCACAAATGCTATCAAAATAGTCCAAATGTTTGATTGGGTTCTCTCTTGCAAGCTCGTAGAATTGATTATAAGTAATCAATTTGAGGAGAGCTGGATTGATGTTGAAGTTGTTGCAATCCATAGTAGGTGGTCGAATGTCTCCTCTTTAAGAATGAACGCTTGGTTCAAAAGTATCTTCAATTGTTCTAGCAGTAGGCGCAAGCCTCTGCTGAACATGAGCAAGTTGTGGTGGGTTAACACCGTCGTTGTTGTTCCCATTTTCAGCCATTTCTTCCTCTTGTAAGAAGTTATGTATGTTGAGTCTTTCGGTTACTCTTCGATTCCTCTTGATAGTGCGTTCCAAATCAGTGATATCCTCATGTACTGGTTGAAGATTAGTGTTGCCTTTAGAGCGCGTGGTCATACACCTGGAATAGAGAAACAAAAGATTCTTAGATTAGTAACTGAAAATAAATATTTAGTCCCTAACAAACACATAAACTAATGGCTATCTAATCTCCTGATTTGGCAACAATGCCAATTGATAAACAAGTGTTTTGGGGTCGGTTGTCGTCGTTTATCAATGTAATATAAGGTGAGTAAGTTGTCGAACCAACTCCGAAGGAGATAACACACTAGTTCCTTGTTGTATTAAGTTAGATCTAAGCAGGTTTTAAGAGTTGTTTTGTCACTAAACAGTCCTAACAAGCTGTATATAATTAAAAGATTCAAATATATAAAAGATAGCTCATGGATTAAGGAAATTCGGAACATGCAATCAATTTCATGCTAGTTGGTTTATTTCACTCAAGTGGTTCATCATATGTCTAAGGATTTCAATTTCAGACCAGTTTACTCTCGTGACAAAGATCCCTTTCTTAAACATGCTACCCCACAATCTTTTTGCAAGCAACAAGTTTAGAAAGCATTAAATACAATCTCATGCTACAATCAGTCAATATCTTAAACAATCTCTTGGAAAGAATTAACTAACAACCTATTCACCTTTTCATGCATTTTATCGAACACCTCTCAGGCGATAGTTCTCCTATGATCTAGACTAGGTTAGCTACTTCTATTCTAGCATAGATTGAAGATGATGTTTCTATTAGGCCCTAAACCAATACTAGCAATCCATTTAGCATATTCCTCAACATAATCCAAAAACTAAATGAGACTACTCACAACCCATATCTAGAACACTTGATGAGTTTCTAGACATGGTTTGAGAATATGAATTGATAAAAGAAGAAATCAATAAGAACTTGAAAGTTTCAAAGATGCAATAGAAAATCACCAAGAGTTTTATACAAAGAATTCTGAAGGAAAACTAAATCTAAAACTCAAAACTAAAAACCAAATAAAAAATAAATCTTACTAGGGTTTTAGTTTTTGGCTCCCTTTTATATTTAGTCAAATTACAATTCAAAAAAGGAAACAAGACTTGGTCTTTATTGGTTCCGTAAAAAGTGCAACGGCCAAGTGCACCAGTGTGTGCATCGTGTGAGTGTGCACCGGTCGGGGGTGTGTCCTTGGGTCTGGCCGGTGCTATTCTCTTGCTGAAACTTGTGGCACTGCACCGGCCAAGTGCACCGGTGCACACACCGGTGCAACTCCTCCGGCTGCTTCCTCTGCATTCGTCCTATGATACTTACACCGGTCCATGCACCAATGTTCTTGACCGGGGTAACTCCTATGGTTTCTCTCGGTGACTTACAATGGTATGTGCACCGGTGTACTTGACCGGGGTAACTTCTCTGGTTTTGTCCTTAGCCATTTTCCATCCCGAAAAGCCTCTTTTTGCTCCTCTTTTCTCGGTNATCTGGTTTTGTCCTTAGCCGTTTTCCATCCCGAAAAGCCTCTTTTTGCTCCTCTTTTCTCGGTTCCTCGCTTTGGTCCTCTTCTCACCTGAAATGGTCAATGATATGCAATATGAAACTTATATGACTCTAAAATGCTTCCTAAACTAATGCTAAACGAATGAAAATCGAATGATAAAACTAGTAAAATACACACACATTAGCGCGTCTTGTTGTTTTCCCCGTGGTTGGTGAGGTTGCTTAGTAGTAGATGTACGGGCGTGGTCCCTCAGATGAAAGCTATTGAGCCCAACACACGCGCGGCCAGCTGGCCAAAAAGGTAACTTCTTTGCGTTTTCTTCCCAAAAAGGACTCTTCTTCAACCTTGCACAAATGAAAAACCAAGAACAATTTGAAATCAGTGGTTGACGCCATTAACGCACGTGCTAACAAGATCCAACAAGCTAAACAAGTTTTAAACGATTTCTTCCCAAGCAAGTTGAAAACTTTAAGCACGAGCAAACTCAGAACGTGTTAAAGTCTTGATCTTGAAATCTTGAAACAAAAACGAAGTAAAACTTGAGAAAGCTAAAATCTTTTTGGGGTTTTCTTTTAAATCTGAATCAAAAACAAAAAGAGAAAACTAATAAAGGTGAAAACTTTAAGTAAAAGAAAGAACACTCCCTGATCTTCTGTATGCAGACTCTACAAGAGGCTCTGATACCACATAATACAACCTCCCTTGAAGATCAAACCAGCTTGTAGAGATTTGCACGTTGAGGTCGCCAGATGAATGTGGCCCCAAGTTGATATCTCCCTGGTAGTGTCTCTGATGGCTATGAAACTTGGTAAAGCTTCATTCTGGGGGAAAATAAGAAGGATAGCCGAGAGAGATCAAACTTATAAGGCTGCTAGAAGGAGGAGGGTAGTAGCCAGAGAGGCTAATCCAGAGTTTGAGTATGAGTTGCAGGATGAGCCTCAGCATGAGTCAGAGCCTCAGCATGATTCAGAGCGCATATATGGGAGTGCCAGTTACTACACTGAACCGCCTCCTTTACCTTCTCAGACTGGTCCTCTGCGCGATGTGGTTGCTGAACTTCGAAGGAAGCACCGTTGTGATATATGCCTGCCCAAGAGTCGCACCAAGCAAGTAGATAGGAGATTTGGATAGGAAGCTCAAGTTGGGATCTTGAGCTTTGGATTGACGGATGGAGTGAAGTAGAGAGGAAAGGCGGAAGCTTTTGGTTTGAATGATGATGGAGGATGAACCGTGAGTGTAAAACTGATGGAATGAGGTGAAAGATGGAGGATATGGCTGAGGATCACGTGAAGATGAAACCGTGAAGATGGAATGAAGGGGGAGGTGGATTGAAGGCCGGATGGAGATGGTGTGATATGGCTGTGAGATAGAAATGGAAGACGGGTGAAGTGAATGATGGAGATGGTAGATGAAACGAGTTGGACCACTAAGGTGATGGTTGAACCTTAGATACAACAAGATAAACCTTTGGATGTTACACACCAAATGGTGTTCAAGAGATAACACACTCTATGAACATGAGCTTCCATGGAGAGAAAAGTTTCTTTGATTTTAAAACGATGAAAGCTCCAGACAAAGTTTGGTTTACAAGAGCTATTTATAGCTAGAGGAAAAAGCTAAAATAACCCTAAAAGGAAGCAAACCAAAAAGCAAGGCAAAGGGTAAAAGAGAGGGTTGCAACGGTCGGATTCTTTAAGCTTGAATTCCTTGCAAACTTGGCTCTCTTNCCACCACTCAATAACCCACACTTAGCACTTGTACTCACAAGTGATGACATCCATGACATCTTGAAGCTTTCGGATCATGTGGACTCTCCTAAGCTTCTCCAAAGTGTGTGGCTGGCTTTGATGATGTGGAAGACCTCCTTTAAGCTCCATGAGTGCCAAATATTCTTCAATCATCTCTCAAGTTAGCTCCAAAAGAAGCTTCGGTTCAAGTGCAAACTTCAGATCATTCTTGTCCAAGATGTTTCCTCAAGCTCCAAGCTTGAGACTGGTCAGGCGTGTATCATCCCCTCCCACCTGAAAAATATTTGTCCTCAAATATGTTTTCCTACAAGGATGGGCATATGAATCAGTTTCTTTTAACATGGCCAATGAACCATAATCATATAAGGCGCTAAGCATGATGATTCCGGGTTCCCAAACAGAGCAATGCAACATTCTCACTCCTAAGTCAATGATATAATCTAAGTCATAATTCAAGTATAAATTGACTAAGAGATAGGAGAGGAATGGCTTAGCCGAATGGGTGATGTCATGAATCAACCCATGAGAGATATGGAATCGCTTGGTGGTGATCTTGATGATTCANAATTTAGTGCACAAGCAGAAACAGGGTCATGATCAACCGGAGGTATAAGCAAGTCTTCAGTCGCCATATGAAGGATTGGAGCCTTCCAAAGGTGGAATGGTCCAATAGCAATGGCCTTGAAGTGCTCCGGGTCGGAGTCAAGTGTCGAAGGCCGTGGAGGAGCTGTCTTGGCTCCCAAGGATGGTAGGCGTCTACCCATGGCCACATGACGTAGTGCTCTACTAAGTTCTTCTTGTGTCCTACAAATGAAATCAATTCATAATCAAAGACATGTAGTTCAGCACAAGAGATCAACAACATAAATCCCAAGTCAATGCAATAGAGGTCATGAACTAAATTCAAATTGACTAAGTTAAGGGATAGAGTTGGCTTAGCCGTGTGGATGATGACTCAGGTCATTCTACAATTAAGGTAGTCTCTCAAGATAGTGGCCTTGTTGTGTCAAGGAGGTGCTGGCCGTGGTCTAGCCATGAATTCCTTCCTTTGGTCCTTTAATGCTTGAAAGCCGTGAGAATAGCAAAGAGACTCCAAGTAGTGTTTATCATCTATCCATGGCCATATGGCATAGTGCTTCATTATGCCTTCCTTGTGACCTATAAACATACCAAGGTCTTGATCAAAGTAAGTTAGTCCAAGGCATAAATTCAATAACTTCATTACCAAGTCAACATAATATTGATCATGATATAAGTTCAATGTGACTAGAGTAATGGATAGAAGTGGCTCATCCATTTGGAAGTGTCTCGGTTCAGTCCATGAATGAGGTTGTGTCTCAAGAAGGAGACTCCTTTGGTCCAAGGTGGTGCGGTAATTGGGCGTGGCCGATCGGAGATATCGATGTCCAAGTCATTCGGAGAAGGGTCTCTAGTCCACCAAGAAATGGATAAGGATCTTCCAAGTGAGGAAGAATCTGTGGTTAGCAGCCTCATGTTGCTCCTAGTCGGCATTAGCTCTCTTCGGCCGTGAGGTTGCAGACAAAGTTTCAAAGGTGGCTCGGCTTCCATGCATTTGGTCACATACATCCTTACTTTGTGCCATGGAATCAAGGGCCGAGTGTTGATCCAATATGCCAAATAGTAGTTCTTACAAAATAGAACACAATCCAAGGGCATCACATCTTGAATAAAAAAGGATAAGGTAGAAGACATATAGCCTTTCTCGGCGGCCTTAGAAACACTTCTACTGTTCGTGGCTTTGACCTCCCAAGACAAAGGTTGGCCAAGCAACAGGTTATGGAACAACGGAGTGTCTTGAACCGTAGGTGCATGGTCTAAATCATAGATCACTTGGGAAGGTTGTTCGGTCTTGGGCTCATCTACTTGGGTACCTAGTTCTTCTTCACCTACAACATGCTCAACTAACTTGGCAATGGACAAAGAACTCAAAGGTTTGTTAGTAGAAGCAAATGAATTGAGAGTAAGGGTAGAAGTAACCGTAGGTGTGGATTGGCCTAGGGTGAGCTTTGGAAAGTCTTGTTCCCAAGCTTCAGAGTCCATGTCAAAGATCCGCTCATTGATAGCAATGCTTGGTGGGAGAGGCTTCAGATGATCTTTGGTGGGTGGCTCAAGGTCGGACTCGGTGGTCGCTTGCTCAAGCAAAGGCTCTTGGACGTCGGTGGCTTCACATGGAAACGTGTCTAAAGCATTCTGGCACAAAGAGGTACTTTGTGAGCAAGTAAAGATGGTGTGGTCGTGAATGGAGTAGCGGCATTGAAAGGCTTCTTTGGCGTTGTTGAGGCCTTGGTCGATGACCTGCTCTATGGCCCTAAGGTCGTCGGTGCTAAGCTCAATACTAGGTGAATGGGCAGCCACTTGAATGATTGGACGGTTGGCCACGTTATTGATCGTCGCTTCTGGTCGCGGCCGGAGTGGCTTGATCGATTGTTGAAGCTCGGAACGATCGGAATGAAGCGAATGATCGGCTATCAGAGGATAGGAGTGATGCGGCCGATCGGGTGAAAATGGCCAAGCATTGGCCGGAAAAGTTGGCTGGCAAAGGCGGAAATGATCTCCGGTGGGAATGGTCGGAGGTCCGCCGGTGGGAATGGTCGGAGGTCCGCCGGTGTTCGTGGTAACCTTGATGGTTGGCCGGCTGAGTAAGATGATTCTCATAAGTCGCGGCCGAGGAAGGGTTTGTTCGCGTAAGGTCGCAACCATGGATTGGATAGGATCGATAAACGATGTGGCCGTGGAAGGGATCAGACCCAATCTGATCGGACATGTGCGTTGGATGGCTCGAGGCGATCGGAGAAATGCATGGACGGACGGCCAGTATGATGCGGCCGAGGCGGAGGAGAAGATCGCCGGAATTTGGAAGACACGTCGGAGTAGCTGGTTGCACGGAGGCCAGAAGAAGGCCTCGACGGTGGTTGGTCGCCGGAAGTGAAGCTCAGTTGCCGGAAGTCGCCGGACGAAGATCGCGGCCATTGAAGGTCACCGGTGGAAACATTGGCCGGGTGGTGGTCGTCGGAGGACAGCGGTCAGAGATAGGGCGGGGACGGTGGAGGTTCGCCGGAGAGGTCGCCGAAATAATAGGTTGGCCGCTGGTGGTTTTGAAAAGTTGATTGGCCACTTGAATGTCCGGTGGTCGGCTGGGTGTGCGGCCACTCGGAGTTGATCGAGGCGCTATCGGATGATCGAGCGTTGATTGATCGAGGAACGCAGGCGGCCGGGTGATAGAGTGATCGAGGGACTTGAATCGGCTGGGTGATGGGTGATCTAGAACTTATGGCCGGATGATCGAGGCCTCATGGACTGATGATCGAGAGGATAGGAGGCGGTCGGATGTTGAGTGATCGGGTGATCGAGTGAAAGGCGCGGCCGGCTGGAAGACGGATTCATCGGTTCATCGAGAGACGTGTTCTGATGTGTTGTCGGATGATCGAGGGGTCTTGGTGGCCGCATGTACTGATGATCGAGCGAAGCATCGATCAGATGGTGAAAACTCGGGCCAATTGTATTGCACGGCTGCGGCGACAAAAACCTATTGTACTATGCTGTTGCGGCCAGTCTGTCGCGTCCGTACACTTGGGACCACTTGGACCAAAAAAAATCAAAATTTGAATTTTTGGCTCTTCTCTCCTTTGCTTTTGGTTTTGTCTTTTTCCTAACACCAAAAGAGACTCCATTAATTCAGATCAAACAACTCCAAGAACACAACTTTAATTGATTTTAAAGATCTAGTCAAACTAAATCAAGGACTCTCAAGAACAAGCCAAAATCAGAAATCTTTAAAATCCTTTCTCCTTTTAAGCACAAAACCAACTTAAACAACCCAAGGAACACAGAGACAAGGACTAGACTCAAGAGCACACTCGAATCAAGAACAAGTCTCAAAACAAAACCGATTAAAACACGAAACAATCAAGAATCCGAATTCATTTTGGGGTTTTCTTCAAGACTGAAACTTTAAAACTCAAAATGACTTGAACATAAAACCTAATCAGATCTAAGCACAAGAAACTCAAAAACCGAAACAAAATACCAAGAGGAATCCGATTGAAAACAAAACACAACGAGACGGCTAAAACGCAAAGATAGGATTTTTATTTGGTTTTCTCTTTTAAAGCGAAAATTTGAAAACAAGAACACTCTAATACAACCTAAACACATATCTAAAAAGACAAAAAGCAGAAACATAAGGTAGCACACGGAAAACACCAAGAACACAAAAGATAGAAACGATGGTAAAGAGAAAGTAAAGAGGAGATCTCCTTCAAGGTGAGCTTGGTGGCTCTGATACCACCTGATATATGCCTGCCCAAGAGTCGCACCAAGCAAGTAAAGAGCAGATTTGGATAGGAAGCTCAAGTTGGGATCTTGAGCTTTGGATGGACGGATGGAGTGAAGTAGAGAGGAAAGGCGGAAGCTTTTGGTTTGAATGATGCTGGAGGATGAACTGTGAGTGTAAAACTGATGGAATGAGGTGAATGATGGAGGATATGGTTGAGGATCACATGAAGATGAAACCGTGAAGATGGAATGAAGGGGGAGGTGGATTGAAGGCCTGATGGAGATGGATGTGATATGGCCGTGAGATAGAAATGGAAGATGGGTGAAGTGAATGATGGAGATGGTAGATGAAACGAGTTGGACCACTAAGGTGATGGTTGAACCTTAGATACACCAAGATAAACCTTTGGATGTTACACACCAAAGGGTGTTCAAGAGATATAACACACTCTATATGAACATGAGCTTCCATTGAGAGAAAAGTTCTCTTTGATTTTAAAACGGTGAAAGCTCCAGACAATGTTTGGTTTACAAGAGCTATTTATAGCTAGAGGACAAAAGCTAAAATAACCCTAAAAGGAAGCAAACCAAAAAGCAAGGCAAAGGGTAAAAGAGAGGGTTGCAACGGTCGGATTCTTTAAGCTTGAATTCCTTGCAAACTTGGCTCTCTTTGTGGGTTATGAGAAGGCTTGACAAAGCATCTAGAGCCTCATTAAAACCTTGGTGAGAAAACCCATTGGAACAAAGCTCAACCTAAGGAAAAAGAGTACTCCACCACTCAATAACCCACACTTAGCACTTGTAATCACAAGTGATGACATCTGGGACATCTTGAAGCTTTCAGATCATGTGGACTCTCCTAAGCTTCTCCAAAGTGTGTGGCTGGATTTCATGATGTGGAAGACCTCCATTAAGCTCCATGAGTGCCAAATAGTCTTCAATCATCTCCCAAGTTAGCTCCAAAAGAAGCTTCAGTTCAAGTGCAAACTTCGGATCATTCTTGTCCAAGATGTTTCCTCTAGCTCTAAGCTTGAGACTGGCCAGGCGTGTATCATGTTGGATCAAGTTTCTTGATGTCATAGCAAGGGGAGCAGTTAGAGAGATGAAGAAGTTCAAGTCTAAGTGGAGGAAGAGTGAGAAGAGCAGGAAGGAAGGAAGCAGAAGCGAGGTTGCAGAGGCAGATAGATAAGGAGAGACAGAACTCTGAGAGGATGTGCGCAATCTATGAGGATGGTTTCAGGAGACCTGCTCAGTTTGTTGAGACTAGGACAGTCGCAGTAGAGGGTTCTGCGAGCTACATCTTGCCTCAGTTCGCTTATCAGGGGAGGTCTACTAGTGAGTTGGAGAGTGGGAGCGCGAGAGATTATGAGGACCCAGCTAGATCCTCCACCTATGTGCCACGACAGAGGCACCCTATTTCTTCACCTCCACCTTATGACTCTGACAATGAGTTTCCAGAGTATGATTCTGAGAAGGAGCTCGATCCCACTGATCGTTGGATGTAGGTCCACTTCTATCGTTTTGTATTAGCATTTTCTTTTCTTTTTTCTTATTTTAGGTTCTCTTCTTAGCTTGGACATACATGGACTGTGTTGTTTAAGTTTGGGGGAGGAACCATCTTTGGACTAACGAGTTTATTTTGTTTTGTTTCTAACTCTTGCGTTGTATTGAGACTTATGTTATGCTTTATTATGTTTCAGAAAAACCAAAAAAATCGAAAAATTTCAGAAAAAACAAAAAAGATTTTCAACGTTTCTTGTTTTCATTTGGGTTTAGTGCCTAGTTATATTGCATTTTAGCCTAGGATTGAGTCTCATTTAGATTGCATCATTCGGTTTTCAAGAGAGAGCTTATGCACCTTCACTCCCGATCATCGATTTTAATTTAGTAGTCTCGAAAAGTCTTGAAGTTCATGGCTTAGGATCCTGAAGTTTGAAAATCTAAGTCTTTGGTTCTTGAAGCTTGCTAGCTTAGGAATGCTTTCATTATGATATGAATCTTAACCTGAATTTTAATTAGCATGATCATCTGTTTCACTTGTGTTTTATGGTTTCTCTTATTTTAAGCACGAGTTTTGGGCAGCTTAGACCAAAACACTTTTGGCCCAACTCGGTTATCCTCATCTTAAGGATAATGCCTCTCACCCAAGCACCCCAAGCCTCTACATTTGTGAGTCCTCATTACTTTTATTTAGTGCTTGTGATTTTGCAAAAACCTGAAAGATAGAGAGCACAATATCGAACATCTATTTGGGTAGTCTAGGTTGAGTAGGCTCTGGAACTGGACTGGAATTGCTTGGTTAGCTCTGGGACTTGGTTTATTCTGGTTATGGGTGGACTAAGCATGATAATATATGTATATGACTTGTTTCAAAAGAGAAAAGATAGGGAATGAAAAAGAAAACAAGGAAATGAGAAAAGAAGAAAAAACCTTAGGGATAAGGAAAAGAAAATATGGTTGCTAGGACTCCAAGTGGAATGAGAAAAGAAAAGGCTGGAGCAAATGGAAAAGATGAGTGGAATGGAATGAAAAGAGAAACAATCAATCAAAGGAAAGATGAATAGAAGAGCCTTAAGCAAAAATAAAGAGAAGAAAGAGGAGTCAAGCAACTTAAGAAGAAAAAGTATGAAGAAAAATAATCTCTTAAGGTAGCAAAAGGAATGGTGAAGAACTTGGAAAATAAAGGTTGAGATTGGGTAGATTTAGGTGCATTGATATGGGAATTAATAGATGTTCGATTTTGCATGCCCCTTGCTCTTAATCTTACTTGATTTTGCTATAATCCTTTTACACCGCGAGAGAAACCAAATTACAATCAACCTTCATGCCATGAGTGAACCTTCTCTTCTGCATTGGATTCCCCTTTACACAAAACCGATTGAAACTTGTGCATCCATTTGATCATGTTTTACTCTTGCTAATTTGAATGTAGGAAAGAATGAATAAGTTTGGATAGGTGGATCACCTTAGCTTGGTAATAAGATGGATGGGGAATTTGCTTGGATGATAAGACAAGTAGTTATGCTAAGTTAAATACGCTCTCATCAAAGACTCTAGGTTGCTGAGTTCTTGTTTTTCAAACCTCGACCTCTACTTGTTCTTTCTTTTCCTCGAGGGCAAGCAAAAGATAAGTTTGAGGGAGTCGATGTGTGTGTATTTTAACGGTTTTAAGCATCGGTTTTCATTCGTTTTGTGCTAGTTTAGAATGCATATTAGAGTCTTATAGGTCGCATTTGCATAGTATTTGACTTTTCAGGGTCAGAAGAAGCCAAGGTGGAGAACAAAGCATAAAGGAGCTGATGTGCCCCTGGCCAGCTTCAATCTTGGAGCTAGAGGAGACATTCCGGAGGAACTTGACCCGGACTTCGCACAAGGATTTGGAGCATTCTTGAAGCCTATCTTGAAGACACTTAGGATTGACCCGAAGTATGCACATCTTNCGCACAAGGATTTGGAGCATTCTTGAAGCCTATCTTGAAGACACTTAGGATTGACCCG
>OVAU01001824.1:0-13782 GCA_900406315.1 Biscutella laevigata subsp. laevigata
CTCCCTATAGCTTCGCATCCATGGCATGATATCTCAATGGACTTTGTTTTAGGACGGCCTAGAACTAGACATGGCCATGATTCTATCTTTGTGGTAGTGGATAGGTTTTCTAAAATGACACATTTCATNAAAGAACTTGAAAGCTTGAGAAGATTGTTTACCACATGCTGAATTTGCCTATAACATTGCTAAGCACTCTACTACTAAGTTGTGTCCTTTTGAAGTTGTGTATGGATATGTTCCTCCCACACCTCTAGACTTGATCCCTTTGCCTTTGAGTGAGAGTATAAGTGTGGATGCCAAGAGGAAGGCCGAGAACATTCAAGCGCTGCATAAACAAGTCAAAACCAATATTGAGCAAAAGAACGAGAGCTACACTAAACAAGCCAACAAGGGACGCAAGGAACAAGCCTTTGAAGAAGGAGATTGGGTGTGGATTCATTTGAGGAAAGATAGGTTCCCGGAAGAAAGGAACTCCAAGCTTAAGCCGAGGATTGATGGACCCTTTGAAATCACCAAGAAGATCAACCAAAATGCCTATCAACTTGACCTCCAAGGTAAGTACACCGTGAGTTCTACATTCAACACAACTGACTTGATTTCTTTTGATGTAGGTTCCACGGATTTGAGGACAAATCCTTTTGAAAAGGAGGGGATGATGTGACTTCGGTTAGCCAAAGGAACTTGACCGATGATCTAGAAGGAGATGGACCAAGAGCTAAGGATAATGAAGCAAGCATGTCTTGAAGTACCTATGGGACCAATCACTAGAGCACAAGCTAAAAGATTGGTCAATGCATTCACAATAATCCAAAGAGACTTTGAAGCCTACACCCATATCTCGGGTAATGAAGAGGAATCATCAATATTCAACCTCTTCATTTCTTCCTCAAGTGCTTAAGTCATTCTAGGGTTGGATCATAGGGGTACTCTTCCTTGATTGAGGTTTTGTCCCACGTGGTTTTCCTCAACAAGGTTTAATGAGGCCTATTGCACTTGATTCGGCCCGAAGTATGCACAAGCCTAAGGAGTATTTGAAAACGTCTCATAACCGTTGGAGAACGCTCCATATCTATCCTTTTTAGTCTTTTTACTCCTTTCTATTTAGGACTTTCTTTTGTTTCAAGTCTTTGCTATTTAAAGACCTTGTAGCCGTTTTTGGCAAAACAACTTTCAACTTTTATCAAAAAAATAAAACTGAGATCTTTTTCTCTTGGAAGTTCATCAGAGGTGTGTCATATCCTCTAAAGGATTCTTGGTGTGTAATATCCAAGATCCGACCTTTCTTGCTTTGTTCTAAGTGTTCTCGATCGTTTAAAGTTTCTCGGTTAACTGGCAACCAGTTTCTCGATCACCTGAAGAAGCCATTGATCGCATTTCCTCACCCGTCAAGACCTTTGACTTTTCTCACGGCCTAAACTCCAACAAACCGGATTCTACCTTGATTGATCTTCATCATTTTCTTAAAGATCCAGGCTTGCAAAAGATCGGGGTCGATTAAGCTGGAGAAACTCTCCAAGGTTTTCGAGTACGGCTGCATGACGTAGCCACGGCCGTACAAAGGAGACCAGTTTCAGATCCATCGACCGTTTTAGCTCTAAACTTGAATCTCTCTCGACTACATCTCATCATATTCCTAAAGACCTCAACTTGCAAAGTTCCAGTGTCATCCAACGAGATTAGGCTGCGAAAATAGAAGTTGCTTTTGGTTGTACGGCTGGCGAGGCCGTACCCGNTAGCTCTAAACTTGAATCTCTCTCGACTACATCTCATCATATTCCTAAAGACCTCAACTTGCAAAGTTCCAGTGTCATCCAACGAGATTAGGCTGCGAAAATAGAAGTTGCTTTTGGTTGTACGGCTGGCGAGGCCGTACCCGGCAGAGCCAAACGACCACTTTTCAACTCTCACGACCTAAACTCTCTCTCTCCCCAATCTTACTCGACTACATTTCGTATTTCACTCTGATATTAAGCTCTGTTAAGTTTCAAATCGTTTGCTCGTAGGTTTTGGCAGAATACGCCTCTTGGCCATCTCTACTCCGGCCGTCTCAAAGGCGCCTCGATTGGTCAAGCGGTTGATCCGTGTAGCTAGGGACATATCAGGATGGCTATTTTGACCTCTTTCATTTGCTCTTCAAATTGAACCTGATACTTCTCCGTGAGCTTAGTTTTATGTCTTCACGGAAAAGGTAGTTTGGGTTAATACAAATGTGGTTTATAAACTGGGGCTTTTGGTGCAGGTTCATCTTCAACAGTTGCTTTTCCCTTAGCCTTCATATTGACTAGAGCCTAAGCTTTGCGTGCTTCTTCTTCAACTTCCTTACTTTCCTCATCAGTTTTTCCAGAATCCACATCACGAATCTCCTCTACATCATCGTCGTCCTCTATGGAAGGCACTACCCCTCTCTCTACTTCCCATTTTCCACGATGGGAGTTCGCGGAGACAGTCCCTTTTCCACTTCGAAGTGTGATGGCATTCACATATTCCGGTACAATGGAGAGTTTCAAGTTGAATGTATTTAGGGAAGTTTTGAGTTCACTAAGCTCTCGGTCGATTGTCGCCATATGCGAAGACGTTTGCCATAATTTATTACTCAGATCGAAATAAGAAGCTTCAACCTTCTCATGAATTTCCTTTGAATTCTCCAAAATCCAGTTCCGATTGTTGTTGACCCTCAAAACGCTGTCTGAGTAGTAGATTTGTTGTTTCTTGTGGGGTGGGCTCGCAGTACTGGGGTGGTATTCGTGAAGGCGGTATTTGGTAGTAGTGCGGCTGATATTGATTAAGTAAGACGGAAATGTGGGGTGGTTGTGGTGTTACTCCGAGCGGTAGAACGAGGTTATTATAAGGAGGCATGGTTTGACCCAAAAATTGAACGTCTTCTTGAGTCATCGCAGGCGTCGTACTATCATGGTGACCTGTGTATTTAGCTGAATTGTGTTTCGTGGTGAAGATATGTTGTAGCTTTGTACCGAGGTCCCCGATATCTTGATTGTAGTCCGCTTGACGAGCCGCAATGGGTTTTGAATCTTCTGAGCATAACTATCACGGTAGGTGTAATCACTCTGAGCCAAACTCTCAATTAACTTGTATCCTTCCTCATAGGTTTTATCGAAAAAGCTACCAGAGCTTGTAGTATGAATCATCATTTGGTAAGGTCTTAAAAGACCTTTGTGAAATGTGTTCAGAAGGATCTCTGGTGGGAAACCATGGTGAGGGCACAAACGAATATAAAATTTGAATCGATTCCAAGCCTCACAAAGGGATTTAATACTTACCTGGTAGAACGTGGAAATGTCAGTTCGTACCTTGGTTGTCCGTACTGGTGAGAAAAATGCTAATAAAAATGCTTGCTTGCAGTCGTTCCAAGTGAGGATTGAATTTGTTGCTAGATTCCTCTCCCACATGAGAACAAGTCCATTCATAGAGAAAGGGAACAACTGAAGTTTGTAAGCGTCTTCGGTTACGTTCTCCATCTTGGCCGTCTGACAAATCATATCGAAATAGTCTAGATGGTCTAAAGGGTTTTCAGATTGATACTCGTGGAATTGGTGGTGCATTACCAACCGCAACTAAATGTCCTTTATCTCAAAGTTTGGAGTATCCACATGAGGTGCTCTTATTGTCGGGCGATCACCATGCATTGTTGGCAAGTTGGTGTCGCCGATCTTTTGAATGAGAAGTTCTTCCATGGGAACTGTTGTACCTGAAACCAGAGTAATGTAGATATTAGTAACTGTAAAAATAAAAAAACCTAGTCCCTAGCAAACACAAAGAACTAATGACTATCATTATCACCCAATATGGCAACGACGCCAATTGATAAACTCGATTTTACTAAGGATTAGTAAATTGGTTGTCAATAGTATAGGGTAGGGAGAATATCGAACCAAACTCAGGTGGTGATAACACACTGATTCTACTATGAATTTGCTAAGTCTAGGTGGAAACGAAAGGGTATATTTGTCACTAACAATCCTAATCTAGTAATCCAATTAAAACAAAGCAAAACAAACAATGTAAATAAAGTCAACCAAAAAGTCAACAAAATCGAAGAAATGTAAATTTAGAAATTAAACAAGCATATGGACCAGGGCAATCAAAATGGGCAGTCAATTGATTTACTAATGATGTTTAATTTCAATATCTAGGTTTGCCTTATGTCTAAGGATTTTAGTTTTTTTATTAATCTACTCTCGTGGTAAAAACCCTTTTCCTAATTTTGAAATCTAAACAATCCCTTGAAACTCAATTCAATGCAACAATATACTAACTCTTAAACAATCCCTTGAAAAGAATCAATAAAAAACATGATTGTTTGGTTGGGGAATTTCATCGAACCCCTTCCAGGCATGAATTTCCTTATGTTCATAGATAAGGTGATCAATCAAATATAAGCATTAAACTTAACAATCATGGATAAGACACTATTCTAATCAGCTCTAAACATCACTAGCAATCAAAATCAACCCAGATCTAACCCTAGTCCATAAGCTATGGACACTACTCACACATCACGATGTGATTCTGACCAGCTCAGAGGAGGAGGAACCAATGATCGATTGAAGGATCACACGTGCCAGAGCTAGGGAGTTGGATAAGGAAGCTCAGACGTTCAAAAGCATATGAGAGATCGATCCAGAGGAGGCTGAAGCTTGTACATCCTATGTTTCAAGCTTCAAGACTGAAGAACCCGGTAATGATCACTAGGTAGCTAAAGGATGTTGATGTACTCTTTTCCTTAGCTGAGAATTTTGGAAGGTAAGAGGTTCTTCAGCAAGGTTTTTAATGAGGCAGAATCATCACTACATCGAGCTGCCTGGGATTGCTACTTGGGAGAGTACTGAGTCATCCTGATTCTAGTACAAGTGGCGCGAATTGGGCTTAATTAATGTCTTGTTGTTTTGTTTCAGACTTAAAACTACTTATTATTTAGTTTGAAAAGCCTTGTTTTTTTAGGCGTTTCTTTTGGGCTTTCTTTCTTTTAAATAAGTCGTGAACCCTAGAGTGTGGGGCAACCAAGTATTATTTTTCAAAAAGTGAAAATATTTGAACGTCATGTTCTTTTTTAGATCAAAGTATCTTGTCTAACTTGGTTCATCGATCTAAGTTTGTTCCTCTTACAATCTAAATCTGATTCCAAGAGAAACTGTCATCCATCTCTTTCAATTCCATCTTGTTAGAGAGTCAAATCCCCCTGCATTACTATCTTTGCCACTGTTCATCCGTCAGTGTTCATCCGTCAGTGTTCATCGTCATCCTCATTGTTCACATATAAGTTTTCAGTTCATTGTGTGTTTGCTTCAGATTCATTCCTAGGATCAGATCACATCATAAACAGAACACTTTGGGAGTTCATGTTCATGACTTGAGATTTGGAAACAAAGAGCAGAAATATAGATCAAACAATGATAGAGAATCAAAGGGAGAATTGCACAATCTCCACCTTGATTCAAACTTTCTTCTCCTTCATCTTCTTTCCTCCTTTTTTATTTCTTCTTCGTCTTCTTCCCTTAGAAAAATTGTACTCACCTTGGACTTAGCCTCCGACTTTGATCAGCTTCAGAAACCCCTCAAAACTGATTCAAATACTTTCCAAAACCTGGAGAGTTGAGAAAACCTTTCAACAACACCATTAACAAGTTTAATAAACCTCAAAAATGTTAACTCAGCATCAAATCCCATAATCAAACACCCTTTAGTAGAGCTCAGCTTACAACCTTCCTTTAGTCACACAAATCCCATGACATCAACACCAACACCATAAAACATGTTTCAGCAACTGAAAAAATCAAACTTCCATCTGCACAACTGGAACATGTAGCAACACTCAAACCAGTAGCTTCAACCACTTGCAGACATCATAGTCACCTTCGTCTCAAACCAGAAATGTTTTGATTAAACCATGTAGAGAATCTCAACAGCCAGAAACACCTTTGCACAACCTGAGATAATCTGTTACACCAACCAATCGTTCAACCAAACTTCTGATTAAACAGACCATAACATGAACACACTCATGTTCAACAGTGGTACGAAAATACAAACACCAACAGTTTTGTTTCTCACTACCAGTGGTCTTTAAAACCTGTCTCATATCAACCAAACTTAGGATAATCCCGAGTGACTTTTCTCTTAAACTGATGATGCCAAACCAGCTGTAGAAACATCATGCAAAACCATTTCAGCTTGCAAAATTTACCACACAACATGGCACATGCGTCTGTCAATTGCAGACTTGCCTTGAACCTCTCACTTTATCAATCACTTTGTTGTCCTGCAAGTGATTTAACCTCCGAGAAGATTTCCCAAGTCTTATCAATGCACCTTAAAACAGATAAGAACTCATTGCCTTGAATTCTCCAAATGCAGTTTAATTTCTTTGCATTTCATCCTTTTAAGGATAACTTGATTGCATACTACAACCTGGATATGGGTTATTTATCAAACCAGAGACAAAAACCAGTCTCACAATCTTTAAAAACAAAAATCATCCTTGAGACAATTCTTGCAACATGTGCACATCTCTTTCACCTTTAGCATCGTGCTTTCAGACGATTCCCTGAAACATAACTCCATCTCAACCTCTTTCTTGGCTTTTCCCATCTGAAACAAATTCAGAAACCTGCAACCCTTCTTCATAAACAAAACTTGCAGTTTTCAACTTCATAAACTTACACCACATGCTTAAGAGAACATGAAACCATTGTTTCAACATCATTCAAATTCAATATCAAAACTTGCAAATTCAGTTTCAGAACCTTGAAACTCATGCAAATTCGATTTCAGAAGTTGTAATCTGTTTCAGAAAACAGAACCCTGCAACATGTGTTTCAGAAACCTTCAACTACTTTTAGGCTTCATTTTAACCCTGATTATAACCTTGGTTAGGCTATATCCATGTTTACACTTCCATGTTCGTGGCTTGCCATCTCCTCACCACACTGAACTAACATAAATCTTACTCAAGAGAGAATTATTCTTGTTAACTTTGAATATCTTTCTTTGTCATCAGAGATCTGATCTGAGCAGAGCCATCTCCTGAGCATTGCTCCACCTAGAGTCAAATACATATACTACACCTGAAACATGAAACCATCTTGAAGTCTTCATGTTTCTGCAATTCAGCTCACCGTTTCAGAGTTCGAATATTCTTCACTATCACCTGATTCACTTCCACAATGTTGCGCTTGAGCAATCAACTGAATAAATATGGCTTATTCCCTTGAAGTGCATGTCAATGTCTGACATATTTTTTCTTCACTTCACAACCACTACAATCAGACCTTTGTAGAAGAACCACCACAAACCTTTGTTGGCATCCAATCTGATTTTAACCCTCACATTGATTAGTCATTGACTAAACATCTCATTATACGACTCTCTCTACATACCATTATGCCTTTGGTTCACCAAAACTAGTGTTTTCCATCCTCCACTCAAAACCGAGTTTTCAGAAACTTGTTCGACAATTACTACTTCTGAACCTTGATGAATAAACCATAAACAATAGCTTCAGACACTTAAGAAAACCTGAACCTTGAGTCTTTGTGTAGAGATAACCATTAAGCAACAAATCAACACTCCTTTAATTCATTTTCACCAAAATATAGGAGCTAGAAACCTTCACTTCTTGGTTTCATAACATTGATTTTACCATCAGCTTTATAAAGAGTCTAACACCATCCAAGTCAACTTTATACTCATTCCATTTGTTATCAACAATCCTGAATGAGCATTTCTCCAACTACCTTCAACACTTCACAGTAACCTCTTGTTTCGGTTCCCAAATAGCCATTCTTAATAATGAAAAACTGTAACAACTTGCTATTACCCCAACACAACCTTGCTCTTACTGATTTTCCTTGAATTTAGTGATTCTCTCTCCTGGCACTTGAATGAACTTTTAGCTGATCCATTTTAGAGACTTTAAACATTTGTTGTAAGGACAATTGCACCTGTAAACAGAAAACAGACACTACAATCTAATCTATTTCTCTTGGATTTTCCAGACTGCTTCAAGCTCCATGGTGATTCAACTTTGTTCCTTGATCATCATAACTTGCGAGCTTAACATATTCCCAAGAATCTGATCCATTAAACACTAAGACATCACCTCGAATCAACATCTTGAAATATGAACACACACTGATTTTCCTGCATAACCATTTTCTGTCTTGAAACCAACAGAAAATTGATCATGTTTCTTCACCCACCTGCACCTCCCTTAAACGCCAATTGCAAGCTCAACCAATAGTTATAATAGCCTTGAAACACACATCAATCCAACTTCAAAGGCGTCCCCTAGACTTGAGATTCATAAGTGCAAAAAGCTTGAATCTTTCTTCGTTTATGTGACAAAGCTTTATGATAAAGCTTGCACCTTTCTTATGGTTTTGCAAGAAAGCTTGAATCTTTCTTCGTTGCTGTGACAAAACTTGAAGCTTTTGAGTTTTCTTTCCACCAAGCTTGAAGCTTTTTAAGTCCCTGCAGTAAAGCTTGCAACTTTCTGTTTCCTGTAACAAAGCTTCAAACTTTTTGACTTTTACTTCAACAAAACTCAAAACTGAAAACTTGTTTTTTTCTTTGACAAAGCTGAAACCTTCTTTCAACCTTCAACTTGAAGAGCTTTGATACCACTTGTTACAAAACAACACACAAGCTTTGCTACCACCTGTTACAGATCCGACCCCCACACCTCTCTGCTATTAAACACTCTTCTGTTTCACTATTTTTCCAGCACTCATCTGCATAAGAACAAAAATCTGAACATAACAGAAAAAGAATGGCACAGAGATTTGTCAATCCGGTTCAACTCATTAGTGTGATGAAGCCTACGTTCGGGGTCAGAGCAATCCTGTCAATCCACTATTGGAAGAAGAAATACAACTCAAAAGCCATGAGCATCGTGTCTTACAATAGAGAGAAATAAGAAACACAAGTGCAACCGTTTTCAGAAAAAATGAATAATGAGACAAAAACTAGGGTTTTGAGTATTTATACTCCTAATGTTTTTGGGCTCTAACCTAGATGCAAACCTAAATAGCTTTAACTCTCAAACCTTGGTTAAGTTGAAACCGATATTAAACCAAGAAACTTGAATCATTATAACTTTGATATAACAAAGGATTTAGCGTTTAGTTTTAAATGTGGGGCAATTTTATTTGTTAGGATAAATGGATATTTGAGAAAACTAGAAACTTGCCTTTTCTATGAAGTTTTGAAGAGGATGACAAAAAAATTGATAAGATTGTTGAGATTTGAAAGCTCGTTAAAATAACATCTCCATATTATTATTTAATAATCACTTTTAAGAAAATAATATTTAAATCAATAAAATATTATATGAAATGTTATTGTAAAAATATATTTTGAAAAACCAAATAAAAATATTTATTAAGGATAAAATTGGAAATCTATGTAATTTTCATTAAAGATAAAACTTGAAATATATGTATAACTTTTTTATTAAAAATTAAATATTTTCTCACAATATAAATTTAAAAACAAATTTTAAATATATTTTTAATTTAAAATAAAATTATAGAAATCAAATTATTTTAATATTAAATTTAGCATTTTCAACAAGATCATAATTTACCTCTATTTTTAAATTTCACGCTATTCAATTTATATTTTTTGTCTAGTATATAGTATAATTACTATAATTTAAATATAACTTTAGTATATGATATTTATGTTCTACAAAATTTTCTCTTATATATATTAATATTTTTAACTTACACCTAAATCTAAATATAATTTAATATATCCTAAATTATACATATCTATTTTTTTTTGTCAACACATATCTATTATGAAAAAATACAAGTTATATTAAACATAATTTTATCTTCTTATATATATTTTGCTTCTCTACAATATTATTTAGAATCAATTTTATGAATATAAACTAATATCATTAAAACTATATTATATGTCATTCGAAAGATAAATTTAAAGAAAAAAACTAAAAACTTCGGATAAAATTGAAATAAATATAAAATAAACTTTATTATATTTTTTTAATATATATATATATATATCTAACAAAAATATTATAACAAATAAATATTATCTTATTATTCAATAAATATATAAAGTTTCAGTTTAGAATTTTTTTCTAAAACAGATATAATAAAATATAATTCGAGATTTTCTTATTAAAAATTTTGTACATAAAAATCTAATACATATAACAGTAAATCAAATTATATTAATATTGAATTTCTATATTTAGCTAGAAACGTGTTTTTTAAACAACTTTTATCAACAAATCAGTTAAAAATTTATCTCAATACAATTGTCAAACGGGTTAATCAACAGATAAAATCATGATCTAAATTCAATGTAAAACTAATATTATTATTCTTTTCAAAATAAATCATTATAAAATTAAATAAATTTAATTAAATAAATTTACAAAAAATATTTTTAATTGCACATGTAATTTTTAAAATATAATTTTCTATAAATTTAAATATTGTAACATTCTAGTTTAAAAACACACTACTCCGTATATAATACGGGTACAATTCTAGTTTAATAATAAGATAGTAGGAAAAAAACATGTAATATGTTGTTTCCGCCAGATAAAAAGACATTGGAAAACAATAAATAGAGAGATGGAGGGAGAAAATTGAAGATGATGAAGAAAAATTGAGAGAGAAAACAAAAAGTAGAGAATGACAAATCTTGTGAGTCGGTTTGAACCTGAACCTCAACTAAACTGAAAACATTAAAAATAACAAAAGTTGCTGATTGGTTATATGCCTTTAAACATAAAGTGAACCCAGAAAATTTAGGTTTAATTGGTAGTTCAACTCGATTCAGTTGTTCCGGTTATATAATTTATACATTAGAGGAAAAACATATATTAGTGAAAAATATATTTCATGTGATACCACAATGTATGGGAAAACGTGATTCTACAAATTTCGAGGAAAAATGATTCAACGATTTACGTGAACGTGAGATTTTCATAATCATGATTACGTAATTTTTACGAAAAAAAATTCTGCGATTTTTTAGAAAAAAAAATATAATTTTACGTTTTATGAAAAAGCATGTTGATAAAGTAGTAAAATTTTCTGAATTATTTAAACATAAAATATTAAAAAAAATATTAAATATAGAGAAGTAAAACCCAATCTAAACCACACAAATTTCTCCTTCTTCTCTCCACTGGTGCAACTTAATTTTCTTCTTGTTTCTTTTGTGGCCGGCAACCGGTTTACCCTTGCCGAAGCTGTGCTCTTATTAATAAATAATCCTATTAGTTCTTTAACACTAAAAAGGGGTAGTTTTGTTGTATTTCCTTAATCGGTGGAGATGTTCGTTTGTCGGTTTGTTTTCTAATATTTTACTCTGCTCACTCTGGTGGCTTCTTGCATAGAAAAAGGTTCTCCGACAAAGCTTTCATAGGTTTTTCTTTATGATGAAAGCTTTTCTTCAGTTTCTTGGGATCAATGATTTTTGGAGCAGCATTATGCTTCGTCACCAAGATGTGGTATTCATCCTTCGGTTATATTTTATTCGAATGGTCATCAAAAGTATTTTTGCAAGCCGTGAGTTTTTCCCGAAGATTTGTCGAAGTTCCCACTAGCGAAGAGAGAGGAATAGTGACGGAGGCTTGTTTGGTGAAAGGGACACGATGCTCATGGTAACGATGACACGTAACGTCAAGGTGTCATTTTGCAAGTCGTACCATGATGTGCAAATCCGAGAAGGAGGAGGTGTCAATCTCTTTGGAGATAATTTTAGGAATCAATTGGAATGCAATCCACCTCATGCCCACATGTCTTTTACTAGTTTCTTAAGTTTTAAATTAGATGTAATTCTAAATAATAAGTTAACTATAGTATCGTTATTTAGGATTAGAACTTTGAGTTCAGCGATTCACACTATTATTTCGAATCGATTTAGATCGATTGTCTGGAAGATAGTGGGTTGACTCCATTATGGCAAGTGTAAGTCCAGACCATTTAACCACGCTCTTCGGTCACTTTTATCCGTTTCTTGTGCGGTATACGTCTGTCTTAGTACGTTGTTGTATTTCTGTCGTGCGGATTTGTTCCGTCATAGTGTAGTTTCTATGTCCCCTTGTGGATCGTTGTAATCTTTCAGTTTTATCTTAATAATATATTATGGTTGACCAAAAAATATAAAGGAGAAGTAAGTATGGTATCTATGAAATTATCTATGAATAGGGTTATCCTATTAAGATTAAGGGCTTGATTAGTTGAGATTGTAGTTGTTGACTGTTTGTTACTGTTAAATTAGACTTCTTAATTTTGACTTTAACTTTGAAAACTCTGACTTTAAAAAACATAAAGTCATAAATAATTTGCTTTTAAAAAAAGTAACGAACTTAGAACAAAAATAGGAAAATTAAGCTATGAAAAAAAATGGGGATTGTGAGTGATTTTATGACAGCTAAAGTGTGATTGGTAATTTTTGAACTTTAAAAAAAAATATAAAAGTCACTGTCTCCACAGTTTGCAACCAATCGAACCCTAAGATATATTATGGGAAGTTGAATTAAGATATGTTTAGGGTTAGGGTAGAGTATGTTTCACTAACATTCAAGCCTCAATGTGACAAACGAACTCTTTTCAGTAATGGGCACGATCCATGAATACTCATGGCCGAGACTGGTACTAAATTGGTATGGTCTTGGGATCCATTGCTTGTGTGCAAACCTTCTCAATCTTCCTTTTGGGATCTGCTGAATCTTTGCCGCATTCTCTTGCACAGATGTATTAAAGTAACCCCAAAAGTATCTTTCTTCCTTTTGATTATTGAATACAAGCCAAATATGTTTTACGGTGCATTTTCCCACTTTTAAGTGTTGGGAAAATATCGTTAGAATTGAGAGAGAGAGATTAAGAGTGTAAATTGAAATAAAAGAGTATTGGATAGAATGGAGTATGAGAGTGACGAAAATAAAGAGTAAAAGAGCTACATTGCTTGCTTGAATCTTTAAGTGAGTTACAACAAGTGCTTATATAGAGAAATACAAAGAGGTTAGGACAAGAAGAAGATGGAGCTATTGAGGAGTATTCACTATCATCCTTGGGAGAATCAAATAGCAAGCTGATACATCTTGTCTTTTTCTTTGCTGGATTGAAGCCTTAAATCACGTGATATTAAACTTTAAAACAAATTAACACATAATTAAAATTATGGACGTCTATGGGCGAGTCCATTTGGACATGGGCGGAAATGGGCATGGGCGCAAATGGACAAGGGCGCAAATGGACCATAAAATTGTTGGACAAAAATGGACATGTCCAGTTGGACATGAACAGCCCATTTGACAGCTCTAATGAGAGACAAGGACAAATTGTTTTTCCTAAATAGAACCATTGACTTCAACTAAATTTAAACTTCCATTCCTCTTTTGTAGATTCCAATTCTTTGTCTCGGTATTAACATTACTTGATGTCAAATGTTTTTCTTTGCCTTGTTAATCACTTCTCCTTGCTTGTAGCTCACGAATTAACATACACCAAGATTAGTGATTCTCTTTTTATTCTCGTAACTTAATACTCCCCCTCAAGCTTAGCTTGTGACCGAATGCAAAATCTAAGTTTGGAACCACGCTCATTCTACCTCATTAAAAACCTTAGTATGGAACACCTCTTGAGACAAAATCATATTAAGGGAAAAAGAGTGTAGAATCCATGGCCTAGGGAATAATTAGGCTAGATCATTTTGTAAGAGTCTTGGTGAAAAGTGATATACAGGTTTTATCGGTGTACTACTGCAATCGTTGTA
>OVAU01001825.1:5506-19286 GCA_900406315.1 Biscutella laevigata subsp. laevigata
TAACTTTTTGCATATTTTATATGATTGATTTCTTAATATATAATAACTCATTGTTAACCCTGTCAAAAAGTGATGTTGAGTTTTGGACAAAACAATAATAATTAGGTTAACATAATAAAAAAATGAATATGAAATAAGGTGAATTCGATGAATCTTCTATTTAATCAANCTTCTATTTAATCAATAAAACTTTTTAAAATAATAAAGAAAATACATGATATAAAAAAGAATAGAGAAATAAGGAAACATAATGAATTATTAAAACTAAAAATATATAAATATTAAAAAGAATATGAACTAATAAAATCAAACTTTATGATTTTAGAAAACCTTAAATTCTAGGAAATTATGAATTTGAAACAAATCTATAAATTAATATTTATTAACTTATACTATAAATTAATAAATATTAATTTATCGATTAATTAATACCTCTCTAAATTAATAAATTTTCATAGCCCACCATTATTAATTTACAGAGGTTTTACTGTATTTGATTCGATACTTTTTAGTTTTGGTTGATTCGGTTTGATTTCACCAGAACCGGGTAAATTACGCAGCCGGACTTTCGACTAAATTAGCACGAAAAGACCGTCGTTATTGACTTCTTGTTGATGTACAATTTTGACTCAAATTCTTTTGACAAATCAAAAAAAAGATTGAAAACTCGAATGCGATTTCACACCTGAGTGAGACCACTCGTTTCGAGAGGCAAGAGACCAAGATAACAAGTGACTCGAGGGATTGAGATTACGGAGCTACTTCCATGGAGTCTACTCTCTCAGCTGCCATGGCTAGAACTGTTGCTCCTTCATTACCTCTCCTCACAATCTCTAAAGCTCTTAACCGTCATTTCTCCGGCACCAGACATCTCCATCCTCTATTGCTCGCTCGCTCCTCTCGTCTTGGTGGCTTTAATTCCAGTCGTCTTACTTCCTCGAACTCTCTTTGTTATTCTTCGGCTTTGAGAAGCTTGGGAGCTGCTGTTTTACCTGTAATCCGGCATCGTTTGCAGTGTTTGTCGAGCTCATCTCCGTCTTTTAGGAGTATCTCAAGTGGCGGCGGTGCGGGATTCGGTGGGTATAATGGTGGAAGCGGCGGAGGTGGTGGTGGAGGATCGGATAGTGGTGATTCTAAGTCGAAATTGGGTGCTGGAGCTAGTGATGGTGTCTCTGTTCCGTCATCAGATATCATTATTCTCGATGTTGGAGTACGTTCTATCTCCCTCTCTCTCTCGATGATTTTGAATTCACTTCAAATCCAATATTGTATGTTACCAACATTGACGATCTACTCAATTGAAGGGGATGTCATGTGGAGGTTGTTCAGCTAGTGTGAAGAAAATACTCGAAAGCCAAGTAAGTATCTTACTGTTTCTTTAGTTACGTATTCTTGCTAAAAAAATTGTTGCCCAACACACTTTACTTGTCTTCTTTAGCCTCAAGTTGCTTCTGCTAGTGTTAATCTCACGACGGAGACAGCAATAGTGTGGCCCGTACAGGAAGCTAAATCTCTACCTGATTGGCAAAAGAATTTAGGCGAGACGCTTGCAAATCATCTGACCAATTGTGGATTTCAGTCTACTCCTCGAGGTGAGAGGGTTACAGTTTCTGTTAATACTTTGCATCCGTTTGTTGTTGAAAGCATTGTTTATAATTTCCATTCATGATTCAGTATGTTTGTTGGCTTATTAAGATTTGTTTCTTTTCTTTCAATAAGTATCAGATTTTGCACCCTGCCCAATGGTGGAGGGGTTCATGATCTATAATGTTCTTGATACTATATTTTTCTCTGTGATTGCAGTACATCTGAACTTCTTGCCGTTTCTAGTCTTTAGAAATATGGTTCCTTTGGAATCAATCAGGATAACACAAAGAAAAATCCCAGTTGGATTTTAGTGTAGTCTTGTGAATTTCTCCCAAATGATTTAACCTCTGATTTATTTTGCTTGGAAATATAGTGCCTTAAGTTTTAGTCTCTATGTATGCTTGGTAGAGACGGTTAAAAGTTTTAATCAAATGCTTTAGTTCAAAAAAAAAAGTTTTAGTCTTTCAATAATGCTAATTGATTGGAAGTGAAAGCACAAATCTCATCATCTTTTTGCCAATCCGGTGGATACTGGTGGGTTTAGGGGAAGTTCCTGAAGATATTCTGGAGAGTTTGCACCCTGATAGTACATAAGACTTCTCCAGCAGCAATGATTGTCGATATGGTATGTTCTTTATGTGAAGGAAAATTGTTAATTGTCGATTTGAGTCTGTTGTGCTTTGAGTTTTAAGTATGCTAATTTGAGTACTTCTCCTTCAACAGATGATTAAGAGCAGCTGCTTGTGGGGAATGGAATGTTAACATAAAACTTCTTGTGCTACTGGTTCCATTTATGTAGAATCTGTTGTTAGTCTTTTGTGATATGGTTATCCTAAGACAATGTATTTATCTTATGTTTTCCATTGATGACGAGCCTTCTCTAACCAGACGGCATAACCAGTGATGATCTTGTTCTATAACATAACAAATTAGTGGTGTCATCTGGGAACCCATTTTCCTTCTTAACTTCACGTTTCCATTTCATTCTCATCCTCATATGGTTATGTGGGCTTGAAAAATGTTGGTGACCTGTCTGTGAGTCTGGTCATTTTTATAGTTAATAAATAAGTAATACTGATGAATGGTAGTCGTGATTCCAAGTTCTGTAGCAAATCGATTTTCCAAAAGTATACATGGAAAGTTATAAGCTTTCATACTACTCCTGGCATGGAATTTGGGTTTTGATGGTGTGACTTATACTAAATCATGGTGTCATACAGCATTTTAGCCTGGCTAAGGACTGGATTCATTAGTTTCGATGCTTATTATGTTTTAAATCTCCACGAACTCTTTTCTATGTTATCTATCTTGTGCTGTTGTTAGTTTCTTTCTATAATTCCTATCTTAGAGTATGGTTTTGTTCTTTACATGTGGTCTTTAAGTATTTTTGCTTATCAGTTGCAGAAGGTTCTGAATGCCCCTGCTTTCCTTAGTTATCTTTCTTGGTATGGGTACTAAGTTGCTTTCTATGTTCCAGATTTGGTGACGGAGAATTTCTTCAAAGTCTTTGATACAAAGACAAAAGACAAGCAGACTCGTTTAAAAGAGAGTGGTATGAATAGTAGCATGAAATGAATATGTTGTTATTGGAAATTGGTGTTATTTGGCTGATCAATGCATGATCTGACCATTTACAGGCCGCGAGCTTGCTGTTTCATGGGCCCTGTGTGCTGTTTGCCTAGTTGGCCACCTAACTCATTTCCTTGGTGTTAAGGCTCCCTGGATCCATGCAATCCATTCAACGGGGTTCCATGTGTCCTTATGTTTGCTTACGTTGCTGGGTCCAGGGCGTAAGCTAGTACTTGATGGTTTCAAAAGTCTTTTAAAGGGTGCTCCGAACATGAACACGCTAGTTGGTCTTGGGGCTATGTCCTCATTTAGTGTTAGCTCACTGGCAGCCATGATTCCAAAATTGGTAATTGACTATCTTTTTTTTGACTCTCACATCTCTACTTTCCAGAGGGTTGACCTCCATATTTCTATTGCTCCTTGCGATTGGTGGCTGATACTGTAAACCTGTAAAACTTTTTTGACATCCAGGGCTGGAAGACATTTTTTGAGGAACCAGTTATGTTAATAGCTTTTGTATTGCTGGGAAGGAATCTTGAACAGAGAGCTAAAATAAAAGCCACTAGTGATATGACTGGCCTTCTGAGTGTTTTGCCTTCAAAAGCTCGTCTTCTGCTTGATGGTGATCAGCAGAATTCAACTGTTGAGGTTCCTTGCAATAGTCTCTCTATCGGTGACCTAGTCGTCATACTACCAGGAGTAAGAGAGAATTTTCATTCTTATGCATTGTATGTTGTTGTTTTCCCTTTTTGTTTCACCTATAACTTTATGAATCTTTTTTCGTCCTGCTAATGCAAAGTATTAATCTTTTCTTATGTTCTTTTTGTATCCTTGTCGCTGACGATTGGGAAATTTTTTCCTAATTCACTCAGGATCGAGTTCCAGCAGATGGTATTGTCAAGTCAGGTAGAAGCTCCATCGATGAGTCAAGTTTCACCGGTGAACCATTGCCTGTGACAAAAGAACCAGGGGTAAATTTCTGCTCAAACCTCATCTATATCTAAAGTAGCCTTAGATAAAACCATAGCCTTTTTGGTCGTCTCTTTGCACATATTAGACGTTTCATTAACTTTGGGCAACTATTCTGCTAATGGTGCTATTTATGTAGATGTAACTCAAGTTCTGTTGTTGAATTTTGTTTTTGGTCTAGAGTCAAGTCGCAGCAGGATCTATAAACCTGAATGGAACTCTTACTGTCGAAGTGCATAGATCAGGGGGTGAAACTGCTGTTGGGGACATTGTTCGTCTGGTTGAAGAGGCGCAAAGTAGAGAAGCACCCGTACAGCAGTTGGTTGACAAGGTCTCTCCTCTCCTTCCTTGTAAATTTTATATTAATCTGTAGTGGCCTGGAATGCCAAGGATATATGTGGGTAGACATGGAAATTTAAAAACCTGTCTTTGGACGAAGACTTCTGTTTTTGGTGGTTGGCTTTGAGTTATATCTTACAAATTTCCGTTTATTTTCATATTCTAGATTTAACCAGAGGATTAACCTTTGTTTCTTGCAATTACAGGTTGCAGGGCGCTTCACGTATGGAGTGATGGCACTCTCTGCGGCTACATTTACATTCTGGAATCTATTTGGGGCACATATTCTTCCTTCTTCCTTGCATAACGGGAGCCCAATCTCTTTGGCTCTCCAACTATCTTGCAGCGTTCTGGTATATCTCTAAGAAGTTGTCTTAAAATCCTTATCATTTTCTGTAGTAAGCGAGGCTGTGATTTTTGCTCCCTGCAAGCTTGAATTGATACAGTAGCACAATCTACAAGTTTCAAAAGTAAAATGAGTTGATGGAGGGTCGCCTTTTCTTTTTCAAAACTAACGTATATGATTTTGGATCAGGACTTTTCGCTGTTAAAGTTACCATCACCTTTCTCCATCTTGTTGTAATCATGCGTCTGACAGACCTTTATTTGGAAATAGGTTGTTGCTTGTCCTTGTGCCCTTGGGTTGGCTACGCCAACTGCAATGCTGGTAAGTTTTCTACCGATAAACAGTTTTTGCTGCTACAAATCAGACTGATTAAGATGTCGAAGAAAATGATCTATTCTTTAGGTTGGTACGTCATTAGGAGCGAGAAGAGGATTACTTCTTCGTGGTGGTGATATTCTTGAAAAGTTTTCCTCGGTTGATACTGTTGTCTTTGACAAAACTGGGACACTGACAAAGGGACACCCTGTTGTGACTGAAGTTATTATTCCTGAAAATCAAAGGTTAGGGTCTTTGCTGATTCGAAGTATTCAATAATCTACGTGTTCTTCAAGGGTATGTTGATGTGTAGTTAAAAGCATTGTCAGGGTCAAGATTTTCTTATATACTTCTGAGCACAGCTCTTGTACACAAGACTTAGTTGAAGCATTATAATGTCTAAAATTAGAACCTTTTTTTCCTTGAAATTTTCCACTTATGTCCTATGATAAACATCTGATTCCTTCATTTGCAGAGACAGTTTTGATAATAGTTGGTCGGAAGTTGAGGTTTTGACGTTAGCAGCTGCTGTCGAATCAAACACGACTCACCCTGTTGGGAAAGCAATTGTTAAAGCAGCAAGGGCTCATAATTGTCAAACTATGAAGGTAGGACTGTTTATGATAACTATTTCCCTACTTTGATATTTGATAAACTTCACCACTGCAGGCAGATGATGGATCATTTACTGAGGAACCAGGGTCTGGTGCTGTTGCTATTGTCAACAACAAGAGGGTTACAGTTGGGACACTAGAGTGGGTTCAGAGGTACAATCCGTTCATCCTTTGTATACCTTGTTTGATATTTAGTGGAGGAGTGATTTGGCACATCATGTAATACTTGATGAAGAAATTTTCTGATCAAGTAGTAGGATTTTAGACTGTAAAAGACAGAAGCTTCTCTTTTATTTAACTCCTTTTATATGCAGACATGGAGCCAATGGGAACTCTTTGCATACATTTGAAGAGCATGAATTTAACAACCAGTCTGTTGTGTATATTGGGGTGGATAATACACTTGCTGCAGTCATCCGTTTTGAAGATAAAATCAGGGAAGATGCTGCTCAAGTTGTTGAGAATTTGACTCGCCAAGGAATTAATGTGTACATGCTGTCTGGTGACAAGAGAAATGCTGCAAATTATGTTGCCTCTATTGTTGGAATTCCCGAAGAAAGGGTATGTTCATTACTCATAGATAATACTTCTTTAGTGTATGACATGAATAGTTTGCTAGAAGGTGTAATTTGGCTGGAATTTCAAAATAATTTGAAGTCGTGGCATTGATTGGGCTTTAGGCATAATCTTGGTTTAGAACAAAAGAAAATGTGGTCCTAGATTCTTTAGTTAGATATAGTTCCTGCAATCTCTTCAATTCCGTTAAAATTACATATGGATAATGGAGTGCCTAAAGAAAATGGCTAATCTAATTTAGCATACAGGTTATAGCAGGAGTTAAACCAGCAGAGAAGAAGAACTTTATCAATGAACTTCAGAAAAAGAAGAATGTTGTTGCAATGGTGGGTGATGGAATAAATGATGCTGCTGCTCTGGCATCATCTGATGTTGGAGTTGCCATGGGAGGTGGTGCAGGAGCGGCCAGTGAGGTTTCTCCCATTGTCTTGATGGGAAACCGGTTAACACAGGTTTCGCATACTACCCCTACAACACATGTGCTTAGTACAAAATCTGATTGATTACTACTTCAAGTTATATAGCCAATGTCGTATTGATCAGATAATATGCAAATCAATTTAGTTTGAAGGCATAAAGAGATGGCAACATGTGGTAGTACACAACTATTTCTTAATTTTAAGATGATACTGAAAATTAGAATTTGTCTTACAGTATAAACTGAAGTGAACTTCTGATGAAAATTAGCACAAGTATAAGATTTCTGGTTATAGGAAAGTTGTCTTGCTTACTGAATCAAGGTTTATAGATGTTTTCTCTTGGCTTGGATGAATTTGGACGCATGTACTGAGTTGCTACATGATTTGTACGCAGTTGCTTGATGCAATGGAGCTAAGTCGGCAAACAATGAAGACAGTGAAGCAAAATCTCTGGTGGGCATTCGGATACAACATTGTAAGTTGTTATGCATTTTCATGTCTTGAGCTTCTTGCTTTGAGATTTCAATGTGAAGAGCTAATGAGTTAAGGATGTATCTTGTCTTTATATAGGTAGGAATCCCAATTGCGGCTGGAGTATTGTTGCCCTTCACTGGAACCATGTTGACTCCATCAATGGCGGGTGCTCTGATGGGTGTAAGCTCTCTTGGTGTCATGACTAATTCATTACTTCTTAGGTACAGATTCTTCTCGAACCGAGAAGACAAAAATGTCAAATGGGATCCAATAGAGAGAAAAAAGCAACCACATGAGAATGGAAGGATGAAAACGAGCTCTTGAACCAGTATAAAGATTTTTGCAGAGAAGATTTGTTAGGGTTACTGACATTTTGGAGAGTTCTTATCGTAATATTCTAAATAATTTGCTTTGAGGTTGTAACTCAGTCTAGAACGAGCCAATACAAATCAACCAATAAAACTACAAAAAAATAATAATCTGGTTTCTTCTGTACTTGTATAAACGAATCAAATACATGAAAAAATGATTAAGACCATGTTTCGGTGGAAGATCGGTTATTCAATTCGGTTTGGATTATTCAGTTTCTCAAGATTTTTGGTTTTAAAAAATCTATACATTCAGAAATAATTTCTGTTTGGATTCAACTTGGGTTATTTTGTTTTATGTTTTTTTGGTTTTCTAAAAAAATGTTTATTTAAGAATAAATTTAATATTAATTCTGTTTTAGATTTAGTTTGGTGCAATTTTACATAAAATAGTAATGTAGAAGTAAATTATATCTATTTAAACATATTTTATCATACATCTAGCTAAAATATATAAATTTTAATTAATTGATTAACCATCCAGATAATTAGAATTCGATTTTTGTTTGATTTGATTCGGAAGATTTGATATACAAATTTTGTATCCATTCGATTTTTAATAAAATTCAATTCGATTTCACATTAATAAATTTTTAATTCGATTCTTCCCCACACTACGAGAGAGAGGGAAAATGTAAAAACTACCATTAAAGCAGAGAGCCTCGACTCGTGTCCTAGCTCGGCTGAGAGCTAGATTCAATCCCACGAGCCTCTTATCCATTCTTATTGGAGAATGATTCGGAGTTCTTGCAGAGCGGAACCATGCATTCGATAAATTATTATTCAATTCAATAGTTTTATTATTTGTTGTTTGGTTTTATATCTAAATAAATACTTCCTCTGTCTCATTATATAGAATTTTCTATGTTTTTAATTTTGTTCCAAAATATAAGATTTTCACAAATAACAATGCAAGTTTTAAATTCATTTTCATTTAATATTGAGTTGACCAACCAATAACATTTTAATAATCAATTTTTTATTTTCTTTTAAATTATTATTAACATTTCTTTAATTATTTTCTTAAGAATTGTGCATTCCTCTAAAAAATACTATATTATGGTACAGAGGGAGTATAAATGTTATTTTTTAAATTTCTAACACGTGTTTGGTTTGTTTGAGAGAGAGGATCCACGATCTTACGCGTGTCCGACGGATCTGTCCCGGTTAAATGGAAAAACAAACCGAAACAAATTAGCGTAACCGTAAATAAACCGGGTCGTCGTCTAGTCAAAACTAGATTTAAATATTGAATATTTTATTCCGCGAAGTTGAATTCCACTACACTCCTCGAAGCTCAAAAAGAGAAGAGACGAAGATCGGATCATCAGTCATGGCTTTAGCTTCTTCATCTTCTTCCGCGATTTCTTTCGTCTCTTATGGCCTCCGTTTACAGGAAGCGATCTTTCCATCGAAAAGTTTCTCTCCTAGAGCCTTTGGATCTATCAAAGCAGTTCTAGTTACGAGCCATGGGAACTCAAGACGACGCACGCAGAACGTTCAAGGGGATATATTTGTCGGTAAATAAATTCTGTTTACTTTTGTTGCTAATCGAAACCAAGAGAGATCAATAACGCTTTCTCTCTCTCTCGATCGATTTTTGCAGACAATACTTGTATCGATTGTGATACGTGTCGTTGGATGGTTCCGGTATGATTTTCTTCTTCTATCTCTGTAAATCTCTGCTCTTTCTCCTGTTTTGTGGGTTCTTTGGTGGTCCTATGAATTGTGCTGGAACTGTTCGATGGATTTTGTCACGATTTAAGCATTTGGGTCAATTAGATTGTTGGGAGTGTCTCACTTTGATTATGGCATAATCGATGTAGTCTTACTCGTGATCTTGAAGAAGTATATACTAACTCTGTATTTCTGTTAGCTTTTTGAAATGGCTTGTTAACTCAGATCTTGTCCTTAAAAGCTTTCTGAAATTTACTTTCTGATTACATTTGTTCAACCAAATTATTAAACATTTTTCTTCTTTCAGGAAGTATTCACCCGAGTGGACAACAAGTCTGCGGTTATTAAACAACCATCCTGTAAGCAGGAAAGGCTGAATGCTCTTCAGGTGCTGTAGCAACCTCGATTTTCTCTCTGAGGATAGTGCATTGAGCCAGTTCAGGCTAACAAAGTTACTGGCATGTTGCTAGAGATTGAACTAACTAGTCATGGTTTCTTGTTTTTTTCAGGCCTTATTATCTTGTCCGACTGGCTCTATTCGCACTGAGACTCCACCTACCGACATAGGGGAAGTTCAAGAGACCTTTCCACTTGCGGTCGACAAAGACACACTTCCTGTAGTTTCTCATCCCTGAAGTTTTGAATAGTTCCGGTTAAAGTGATTTTAAGTTCTGAACTGATTAAGCTCCACTGAGAACTCATACTTCAATACTACCCTGTTCTTATATGTTTTTTTCTGTTTGGCTTCTTGCCATCGCTGAGGCTAAATATTTTTGAGATTTGTATTATGCTCAGGGCGTTTTTCATTGTGGGTTTCATTCCAAGAAATCCTTTGGAGCAGCTTCCTACTTGATCCTTCATCGTGAGGGAAATATACTTGTTGATAGGTATGTCACTGGGATGCACCATGGATTCCTATCCTCCATATTGTTTAATAGCTTATGAGTTATGACATTATAGATGCAATTGATATACCAAGATTTGCTGTTTTTTGCAGTCCCAGGTACGTGGAGAAACTTGCTGGAAAGATTGAGATGATGGGTGGTGTTCGCTACATGTTTTTGACACACAGGTAGAGTTGATAATACCAAAAAGAGAAATTCAAAGTTTTATCTTGTAATCACGGTTACAAGGAGCTACTTTCATTGTCCAGGGATGATGTTGCTGATCACAAGAGATGGGCAGATAGATTCAAAGCCACTAGAATTCTGCATTCTGAAGATGTATGTCCTCTCTGCTTAACTTTCCATACATTCTTGATACATTTTCAACATCTAGATTTTGTTAGTAAAGGCTTGCAAAGTTACAAAGCTCTTGGGGTCTTGTTAGGTTGAGCCTTCAACGTCTGATGTGGAGTTAAAGTTAGAAGGAAGTGGACCATGGAGTCTCTATGAAGATGTCGAGCTTATACACACTCCTGGTCATACACAAGTAAGTCTTCCCAATTGCAAAAGCTTGTATAGTTTTTCTTAAAAGGAATTTCAAACCATGATCTTGGGAGTATAAGAGCTTTGTACAAAACCACAGGGATCAGTGTGCTTGTTCCATAAGCCCCTCAAGGCATTATTCACTGGAGACCATTTAACAATGTATGAATCTGGAATGAGCATTATAGAGAAGTATAATCACTGTTCAGGTAAAGACCAATCTGTTTAAATTTCTTTGGATAAATTTATAGAACATAATCATTGCTGTTTGGTCTTTGGCAGTGCCTCTCCAGCTTGAGAACGTAGAAAGATTGATCAATCTGGATTTCAATTGGATAATACCGGGTTAGTGTAATTTTGCTACATGCCTATATCTGTTTTATTTGAAGGGAGAGTTTGGATTTTGATGGAGATTTTGTATAAAAGGACATGGAAGGAGAGTACATTTCAAAGATGGAGAAGAGAAGGTGAAGAATCTGGAAGCACTTGTTCAGCAGTACAGTAGCAAATCCTGGAAAGCTTGAGAACAAACTTTGTTTGATGAGCTCAAGTTAAACCTGTGAAACAAACTAAACAGACAGGATCTCTCTTAGGATTTGTTTGTAACTTTGTTAGGCTGGTCTGTAAACTTGGAGCGTACACATTACCACTTCACATTTTATTTCTATGTAACATTGTAACTCGTAGTCTGGTGGTAATGGACCCTCGGCTGAGGTACCCGCCATCACGAGTTCGATCCCCGGCCACAGCGATTTAACATCCTTACTGTTGGGGCGCTGGACCCCTTCGGGGGATATTTGGGAAAGTGGCTGCCCAGACACCAGAGATATCAAAAAAAAAAAAGTCGAACCTAATCCAAATTTCATAAAGGTGAATAGTTTAATTAAAATTATTTAAATATTTGTTTTAATTAATTATATAGTAAAATATGTTTGAATGTATTTTAAATCTATGATATTAATAAAATTAATTATTTATGTAATGTTTACAATACTGTTTTATATAAAATCGACCTAAACCAAATCTAGAAACGAATCAATATATAAGTTATTACCGAATATACATATTAAAAAAAAAATCAAAAGGGAATAAGCCGAACTAGATTAACCCGATATAAACTTTATTCTTGAATGAATATATTTATAATAACCAAAAACGAAANTCAAAAGGGAATAAGCCGAACTAGATTAACCCGATATAAAATTTATTCTTGAATGAATATATTTATAATAACCAAAAACGAAATCTGAATACCTATACTGAACAACCGATCACTCATCCCTACATAAAATTTGCACCAATCCACAAATTTAGCTGTGGACTGCTGATTGAAATTATTTTTTTTTTTTGTCAACGGCTGATTGAAATTATATGTAACCGAATTTAACAATTCTTTTGTTGCATTATAACATTTTCATCCAAAAAAAAAAAGTCACTAAACCTCACTGAAAAGATCAACCACCCCACTAAGTATGTAGAACCACACTGAAAAACTGCCACGAAACATTCCCACCAACAACATTATAACTCCAAATTTATAAATTAACAAAGATAATAAAGAATATACAACAATAACTAAGCATAACACTAACAAGCTCTCTCTATATATATATATATATATATATATACACCAATTATTCATTCAAATCTGCAAACCATTGACAAAGAAATTAACAGAACCAAAAGAGACAAAGATGGGAAGTGGAATGATTACGACAATAGCTATAGCAATAGTGTTCTTCTTGATCAGTTCCGACAATTTCCACGTGGCAACAGCTCAAGTCTGTGGTGCTAACTTATCTGGACTGATGAATGAGTGTCAACGCTACGTCGGCGACGCTGGACCAAACAGTCCACCACCGTCTAAGTCATGTTGTGGTCTGATTCGTCCCATCGACGTGCCTTGTGCTTGTCGCTACGTTTCGAGGGATGTTATCAACTATATTGATATGGACAAAGTTGTTTACGTTGCTCGTTCTTGTGGCAAGAAGATTCCATCTGGTTATAAATGTGGAAGTAAGTTTACTTTCTCTTGTTTCTCATGTTATTTTGTATATTCATCATTTTTTTTTTTTTGTAATTGTAATGTTATGATTTTTTGGATATGAATTTATTAGGTTACACTATTCCAGCGGCTTGAAGAGGAAGGATATTCCAAAAGTATTTGGATTTGCTATAATAAAACTAAAAATTAGTAACATGTATTAGTGTCTAAATAACCATGAATGATGATTATGTGAAGATCTTGGGTCTTATAATAAGTTAATGCAAATCAAAATGGAGGTGATGGTCCGAAGATAATGACTCATTCTAACTAAAAAGGAAACTTAGGGGAGGACATATCAGTTTTATTTCAGTTTCGGTTTAGATTTGATTCGATTCAATTCAAAAAATTCTACATGAACTCAGCTAAGTAATGCAATTTGATTAAATTCAATTTTGAATTTCATTAAGTAATTAAATATTAAAAATAACTTTTATATTTATGTAAATATAACCATTTATATCCCGGCAAAAAATTATATCCAAGATATATGTTTATAGAATTGTCGAGGATCTAATAGGCAAATGGTTGTCACACTGTTTGGGTCTCTCTGGCACTAGGATTCGATCTTATCCTCTGCGTGGAATTAAAAAATAGGAGTGAGACCTATTGTAATCCATGTGTGGGATTAAAAAAAGGGGAGTGAGACCCGCAGTGGCGAATCTAGGATATATTTTAGGGTGGTTCAAAAATNGGTCATTTGCAACCCCTATGATACACATAGATCCGCCCATGGAGACCCGTTGTAATCCACGAGACAAAAAAAAAAAAATATTATAATCATTCAAAATTAAACTTTTGATTATAATAAACATAATATTAATAACAAATTAATAAAGAAAACATATTAGGACATGGATTCAATTCAGTTTTNAAACCGAACCACACCATTCAGGTTAGGAAAAGTTTTACTTAGTTGAGTTGTATATATAATAACATGTTTAGTTTGATTGGATTGGCTCGATTTTGTTTCAGTTTAAATTGCTCGCCCCTAGGAAAAATGTGAAACTAAGCATTAAATTAATCCAGATTTTTTATGACTAGTAAAGTAATGGT
>OVAU01001826.1:0-13779 GCA_900406315.1 Biscutella laevigata subsp. laevigata
GACATTAAACCCTCTATACTGCAATCGAATCCTCTAAGAAGTAGCCAAAAACTCTTCTTATCAGTAGGTAGAGTTTGTTCCCAAGAAAACGTACCTTAGCCCTTTTGGAAGTGGTTTGAGTTCGACCTTGGGAGCATGTAATTCGCTCCAATCCCCCTCCACATNTTGATGGTGGCGTACAAGGGGGCTCGTGTGTTCCAATGTCTCTAAGTAAGGCCTTGTGGGAATTAAGTCGTCGGTGCAAGCTACCCATTTGAGTATCAACATCTCCTTCTCTGTTAGAAGCTTCTCCAAGAGCTTTTTGCAAGATGTCTTCTTGAGCAAAATCCTCCAAGTATTGCTCGGCAAGCTCATCCATGATGTATATGCTATAAACGTGGTCCGGCATCGACAGTCCCTTCATGATTTGTTTCATGTCGTATTGTTGGACTTGATCCTTTCCGATGTGGACTTGATCTTCCCTTTCTTCACATCTATGATTGCACCTGTCGTGGCTAAGAAGGGACGCCCAAAAATGAGAGGATCTCGAGGTTCTTCCGCCATTTCCAAGATGATGAAGTCGGTTGGTATCTCCATAGATCCAAGTCGAACGGGGAGATCTTCAAGAATTCCGATTGGTATCACGGATCTATCAGCAAGTACTATGGAGATCCTACAAGGTTTAAACACAGTGAATCCCATTTTTTTGGCAATCGAAAGAGGCATAACGCTCACACTAGCTCCTAGATCACATAGACATTTATCAAATTTAAAAGGGCCTAAAGAGCATGGGATTGTGAAACTCCTTGGATCTTGTAGTTTGGATGGTGTACCTGAGGTTTGGATAATGGCGCTACAATCCTTGGTGAGACATTACCGTCGAGATCACTTAACTTCTTTTTGATGGCGTCCTTGAGGAATTTGCTATATTGAGGAACAAGCATGAAATCTTCGATGAGAGACATTGCAATTTGAACCTCCTTCATTTGTTCCTCGAATTGAGCTCAGTACTTCTCCATGAGTGTGTTCTTGAATCGGCTCGGGAAGGGTAGCTTTGGTTCATAAGGAGGTGGAACGGAGGTTGGTGAAGGTTCATTGTCAACAACGCTTTTTCCTTTCTCCTTTGCGGTGTATGGTATTCCTCATCTGCCACTACCTCGTTTGGTATGTGGATCGGTTGATTGAGATTGTTGTCTTGTGGTGCGACTTGTTGTGGAAACACCCCCTCTCTTTGAATGACATCGTCCACGATGGGTGTGCGTGGTGGTAGAATTCGACCACTACGGAGGTTGATCGCGCCAACAAGATTTGGTGGTGAAGCGGTGTGAGGGCACGTGGCGAGCTCGGTGAGGTGTAGATCCATATCGTGGATGCGGGAGGCCATGTGGGCTAGTTGGGCGTTGAGGTCGTCGATATAGTCATTGATATGGGTAGTGATTTCCATCTTATGAGCATCAAGATCCAGAGTGTGTTGGTGTTGGCCATGAAGGAGTTGTTGGAGAATAGAGTTGGTGTGATCGGGAGGATTGGTGTTATGCGGTGGTGAAGGAGAGGGTGAGTAATATACCGGTGGAGGTAAGGGATGGTGGTAAGGAGGGCTTTCATATCCCTGGATTCCCAAGTAATGGACATTTGCGGTAGGCGGGGGATGGGTGGTAGGTGGTGAAGAGAAATGGTCGAATCGTTGGTGGAGACGACAGAGTTCTTGTGCAGAGGCTTCGTGGTCGGAGTGAGGAGTCGAAGGAATGTTTGGAGTATCATTGTCGTAATCGTCTTCACTCGAGGCTAAAGATTCGATAATCTTGGTCCCCTCGGAGTAAGTCTTCTCGACAAAAAAACCCGAACTCACGGTGTCTAACATCACATGGTAGTGGCGTTGAAGGCCACGATGGAAAGTGATAAGTAGAGAGTCGGAAGGAATGCCATGGTGTGGACATTGGCGGAGAAATCCTTTGAACCGTGTCCAAGAAGCGGAAAGTGACTCGGATGGCAATTGAGTGAAGGAGGAGATCTTGCGGCGTATCATGGTTGTGCGGTCGAGGTTGAAGACTAAGTCGATTCGTTGAGGACTAATCTCGAAGTAAGGTGCGTGGATAGGAGAAGCACTAATGTCGGAGCAATTATCACGAGGGAGAGGTGTGAAAGTTGCACCAATTGAAGTAGGGGCGTAGAGCGGTGAGTTGTTGTTATGCATGTTGATAGGTACCTGAAAGGAGTAAGATAGAGAAAGATGGAAAATTAGTAGAGGTTGTGAAGAAACCTAGTCCCTACCAAAGTCTCGGAAAGAATGGTGATCAAAGGAAATCCGAAATCCGCAACAGCGCCAATTTGATAGAGCGATATTTGTCTTCTCCTTATTGATTAAAGAGAGGACTAATACCAACTTTATGATCAAATGTAGTATAGTGGTTGGATACAAGTATCCGGGATATATCGAACCAATTTCAGAGTCTTGATCACACACTAATTATATGAAGATAAATGTTAAGTCTAGGAAAATAATAGAGATCGTTTATCACTAACAAGTCTATTGAAACTAAAAGGAAAGCAACAAGGAAACAAGTTAACAAAGGTCAACAAAATCGAAATAAGAGAAATATAAAGAGAAACCAAGCGAATGGATCAAGGTTATTGACTCGGATGAAATACTTCTTACACATACTACTCATTAACAACATCTAGGTGCTTACCCTAAATCTAGGAGCTATCCAATTTAGATAAACTCAATCCCTTGGTGAAAACCATTTACCAAAACATACAAGTATCAATCCCTTGACTAAATGCATGAATTAGCAAGCATTAAACCCTAGTCCATGCAATTACTATATGATCCTTGCACAATCCCTTGGTTAGGCTTCAAATAGCACTAGTTTGATTTGTTCAGGCATTTCATCAAACACCTTCCTGGCGTGAAATGCCTAAGCTCTAGAATTGATTAATTACTTCCCTTCTAGCCTTAAGCCCATCAATCTAGTGAGGATATGTTGATTACAAGCCCTAAGTAGTATGTCTAAGCACTAAACCACCCTAACCTACCTAATCCATCTACTTGGGGGTTGACTACTCACTAGCCATCAATCCAACACAAACCAAATATAAATCAAGCATGATTAAAACAAGATTAAGATAAATAATTAAGTTAAGAACAATAGTTGACAAGAGTAAATGAAGATTAAAAACAAGAAAAACTAAAAACTAGAGAAGATAAAACATAATTGTTGGTAGTTGGGAGAACGGGCATGTAAAGCAAATGACCCTGCGCTGAATCGTCCCGGGCTGGCAGACCGGGACGCTTTGGTTTGCCTAGGCCGGGACTCCTTAGTCTTCGCCTAAATGAAGGAATGATCCCGGGTTAACAGGCCGGGATGGTCACCCCGGGATGATATGGGAATTTCTTTGTGGACAAACTGTCCCGGGTTCTGCAGACCGGGATGCATTCCGGGACGCCTTGCTCGTTTGGATATTAAGGACCATCCCGAACTAGGTAGGCTCTCCAGGCCGGGATAGTTACGCCGAGACGATTACTGAAATCGGAGCCGTAAGAATTATCCCGGGCTGGACAGGTCGGGACCTTGGCTGAGACACTTTGCACGTCTGCGTAGAGATAGTGTCCCGGTCTGGGTATGGCCGAGACTCTTTCATACTCTGTCCGGGATGCTTTGTTGGACAAGGCCTTGGTAAGGTTGCTTCTTCAAGCAATCCTCCTTTTTGACACGAATTCCACCTTTGGTTGCTTCACACATGATATATGCAAATGCAATGCAAATTGACCTAGAAAGACTCTAAATGCAAGATAAAACTGAATGGAAACAAGTGAAAACAAATCCTAAAAACGGTCAAAAACACAACATATCACATTACCAAGCCAAAAATGATCCCCTTGACTAACTTAGATCGCCTTCTTACATTAAATTAATAGAGGGTGAAACATGATCAAGGAAAACACAAAGGTTTCAATTAGTTCGATATAAAGGGGACTCCTATGCTCAAGAGAAGGTTCACACATGCAATTGAGTTGATTGTAATTCGGTTTCTCTCGCGGAGTGAAGGGATTATAGCATCGGGAAAGATAAAGAGCAATTGGGGCATACAACATTGAACATCTATTTTTTTCCCCAAACTTTGCATCTAAGCCTACCCAATCCTATCTTTCAAACACTAATATCTTCACCATTCTTCTTCTACCTTAAGAGATTACTTTCTTTCATTTTCCTTAGCTAGTTCCATCTTTCTTTTCATTTTCTTCTTCGTTTCATTGTTTCTTTCTTTCCTTTTCACTTAGCCTAATTATATCTTTAGGAACTTCTTTTCTTTTTTGCTTTCTTTTCTTTCTTTTTCAAACTTAGCGAAAGTGGTTCTTGTTGTGTTAGGAAGCATAGTGTGGCGGTCATGCCCATTAGCTGAAACATTATAGATGAACTTCTCCTTAACCTTTCCACTAAAAAAATATATCCTAGATACTTAACATCCATCCTCCTTGGTTGAACACCTTCATCATTGTGTGGCAAGTTAACTCCAGCGAGTTGCAAGATTGGGGTCATACATATCTGATCTTTTAGCTCGTCGGGTTTTCGGGGTTTCCAGATTAATCTGCATGTGGTGTTGGTTTTCTTAAGGTCGAGAGTGACTCGTGTTGGGGGTGAGGTTGTTTTCAAGGCTTTCGTTCTTAGTAGTTAAGTGGGTTTCTTCTTCTCGGATCAAGTCTCCCGTCTTCGGTTGTTGCTGGTTTGGCATTTGGTCTTTAATGCTTAGGAATAACGGTTGCAAAAATGTTCGTCTTATGATTTCCCGGGACTTGTTGTTTCGTCATTCTTTGCTCGTGGTTCTTCCAAGCTCGGTTAAAGGTGGAAGCAGTAGCACTTGACTTAGGCGTTCACAATCTCCTCAATAAGTGGCATCGCGGTCTATCTTCTCAGCCTCCATTCTCGGCATCTTGAGTTCATCTCCCTTGTTAACCCTTATATCCTTTCCTTGGCTTTTTTGTTTCTGCTTTGTTTCTTTGTTGTTGTATGTTTGACCGTCTGTTTGGGCCTTTGTCTCGGTGCATATTTGGTTTAGATAACAGATTATGTTGCCGCTTTAGTTTGTAGGGATTTCTTTAATCTGTCGCCTCTGCGTCCAGGGATAGGTTTTATCCGCCGCCTAAGTATTCCTCCCGTGTATCGTTGTGGTGTGTTAATCACACATTTTTTGGTTTATATTCATCGGTGAAAAAAAGACTACGTGTTTCTTTTTTTGGTGAAAGACCTTTGGATTTTGCATTTAATCTTAAGTTCTTGTTTTCTTTATTTATTCTTCTTATTTCTTGTTTAGATCATGATTATACACATTTCCATCAAGAGATTTTGTATTTTGATCATAATTAGTAAGTAGTCATTTCCTAAGCTAATGAGTTGGAAGATTAGGGTGATTATGTTAAGGAATATGATGCTTATGACTTAGATAACACAGATCTTCACTCATTTAATGTTCATAATGCTAGATTAGACTTGATCATTCGAATCTAGATCATATACATTTTTGTGCTTGGAAGATGTTAGATGAAATGTTTAAATGAGTTAATTGAGTGTTAAATGAGGTTTAGTCAAGAGATTGTGCTAGATAGTTCAGTGGATGAATGAATAAGACCTAATGCTTTCTTGTTGTGCAATTAGTCAAATGATTGTATTAGCATGGATTAATATTATGAGCATCATAGACCTAAAGCTTCAGCGCCTAAATCCATTGCCTAAGCACAGTTGTTTAGTCTTTTAATCAATTTAGCTTATAAATCATTTAATTGACTTTTTTTTGTTCATATTGACTTTTGTTTGACTTTCGGTCTACGCAAGTTATGATCTTTAGTGACAAACAAACCTCTCTCATTGAATTAAACTAAGCTTAATTCACCAAATAGCATAAGAAATCAACAAGAAACCCTAGTTTTCTCACCTCGGCCACCGCAAGAGGGGAAAAATTCAGAAAAATCAGATCCAAAAACTGATATATTATATTAGATCCAAAAACATGTTTTATCTAGAACAATTCATATGTTGAAAAAAAAATTCTTGAACAATTTATAAAACTAGATCTAAATATGCATAGCCACATTTTCCAAAATACATTTTCAAGCATTAACTTTATAAAAAAATTTACATAAAACAATCTAGATTTTCTTACAAAAATAAATCTAAATTTATTCATAAAAAAAAATAAATCCGAAAATCATTTAAAAACCTGATTATCATACATAAACTAAATATGATGGTTTCGATATCAATTATAGAATTTCATAAATACATAAACTATAATCCATAACAGTACATGATGAATACATGATTTCATGATCTGAATTAGAAAATGGATCTTCCAAAACAAACCCTATATGACTTTAGATCTCTAGTGATGGCAAAGAGTTTCCATATTTTCGGGTAGGTTGCTTTGGAGACTATAACCCTATATTTATAGAGAATTAGTTTCTAGTTTGGTTATATATTCATGAAACTAGACATTACTAAAGGTATCCACACACACACACATATATATATATATATATATATATATATAAGATAATAAATATTTTCAAACGCCTAGGTAAAAATATGGTCCCAATAATAACATAAATTACTAAATATATAAATTTCACATAATTTTTTATTATATATATATAAATATGGTTAATAATTTTTATTTAAACTTTGAAATTTTTTAGTGTTCATTTATAATTATTTTAAGTGCTTAAAACTACTTATTTTCCGGTTGTCTTTTATTTTCTCTTTTACTATCTATATTTAGATTAAAATCATCTGATAGTTCTTTATATTCCCTTTAAAAATTAATTAGTGAAGAATACTTCTTTATTTACTTTTAAAAAGTAATATTTTTATTTACAAAATTATCTTTAAATTTTTAAATGTTATCATTTTAAATCTTAAATAAAATTATATAGGATGTTTAAGTTCCTAATAGGAACTTACTTATGTCGGGATTGAACAAACGAAAGTACAATTCCTGGTCCGTGTGCTCTTAGACCGAAGGGTTCATGTACAAAATCTGAAGGGATATTTTTTGACTAAACATTTACATATATAACCTTCCTTGACAGGACAAAATGTTTTTATTCTTCTCTGCATGCATGGTACAAACAGAAACCAAATTTTTTTAAATACGAAACAAAACCATTAATAAAGTGCAAATATATTATTTCTTCTGTTCCAAAATATAAAATTTTCTAGGTGAATGCACAATTTTTAAGAGATTAATTTTGTATACAAAAAGTCATTAATAAAATATAAACAATAGTTTAAAAGAAAATTAAAAACTGATTACTAAAATACTATTGGTTGGTCAACTCAATAGTTAATGAATTAAAATTTAAAAATTATATTGATATATATGAACACAAAAGGTCATTAATAAAATATAAACAATAATTTAAAAGAAAATTAAAAATTGATTACTAAAATACTATTGGTTGGTCAACTCAATAGTTAATGAATTAAAATTTAAAAATTATATTGATATATGAAAATCTTAAAATTTGGAATAAAATTAAAATTCTAAAAAATTATATATATATATTAGAACAGAGGTAGTATTATTTATTTTAATCATGAACTTAATCCCACGATCCGTTTAATTGGAGAAGATTTATGCTTCTTAAGATATTTGTAATCGGTGTATCAAGATTTAAAATAATTATAATATCACGACATGGGAAGTTAATAATGATCTTACTAGGAGGTAACTCATCCATCACACGTATAATTGTTTTATAATCTTTTAATAAAGGATTATATATTATTTCTTAATAAATATGATATTCGATTAATAATATATTTTATGTATTATTTTTAAAATATTATTTTGTGATCATAACAATCAAATATATCTCAATTTTAAATAATTATACATTATTTATTTTACAATATGTATTTAAATTCGAATATTATAATAATTCTAATTTATCATTTTTAATTTAAATATTTATTTTCATAATTTTCATCTACTAATATAATATTCCCTTTTTCATTTATATATTATATCTTTCTAATTTTATTTTTATTTTTCGATTATAATTTTTAACTAGTATCTTTTGATTTTAATATAACATTTATTTTTAATTTGTATTGAGATTGGTTTTATTTTAGTTTAAAATGATTGTTAACTCATTTAAAAAAAAAGTAAATAAAGCATGAATATAAGTTTTTATTATTTTATTAATTTATACTATCCTAGAATAAATTTTTATTTAAATATTTTTCAACACCATTTATAATTTCCTAACCTCATATAATTAAACAATATTTTTGTATAATAAATAAATAACTATCAAAGAGAAACTGATATTATTATTCTGATATGTGCGATGGTATAAATAGATGCTATAAGCAGGCCTCTAAGTTGCAATCATACACTATTCAAATTCAAGCTTTTTTTTCATATGTATATGAGAAGGAAAACATTATACATGCATTAAGGGGGATTCAATCCCGGGTAACACAGAGACCGCACTAGTACAAACCACTAGGCTACATGTCCTGGTTATTCAAATTCAAGCTTTTAAAGTATCAAAATATGGTTAATTTTTCCAGTCCATTAATTAAAAATTTATACCTATGCGTTTTACATATTCATAATCCTCTGTATTTCTTATGTAATTAAAGGAATATTTAGAATATTTTTTCCAACTAGTTTTCTTTTTTTTTTTTAAGATTTTCATAATTATATTAAAAACTCCAAACCAGTCCAACTTACATGAGCCCATGGCCTAAACAAGAATTAGAAAACAGAAGAGGAAAAATGGCCCAAAAGGACAAGGCCCAAATGGGACACAAAACCCTAGCCGCTCTCCAACTTTGGCCTCCACCACCGCCGACGAGAAGGGGTGGAACCGCCGCCGCACACACAATACTCTCCGGCCAAGCTTCAGATATGTTGCATGAGGTGGCGAAAATGAAGCCCAACTCTCCTAGAAATTCACCTGCCGCGAAACACTAAAACTGAGCCAAAGAAACTTTACCAGAGGAGGAGCTTCGTCACCGAAGCAGACGCCGCCACTGCAACCCCACAAACGGGACCCAACCGGACGAGCCTACAGAGAGACGAAAGCTTACCTGCCGAGAGCGCCACCACTGGGCCGAGAGACTACGCCGCCGAGAAACTTGCTGGCGACAAGCCACCGCCGCCGCGCCCACATAAGACCGGCGAAGAAGAAACCCAAAGTCGCGGTGAGTGAGATCTGGGACATCTCACCCTCGGATCTGACCCTAAGCGACAGAGAAGGAGAAGACCTACCGAAGCTCGACGAGGGAGCCACGACCAAGGCCGAGGCTGAGAAGCTCCGGCACACGAAGAAGCCAAGAAGCCATGCGCTGCACCGCCGAAGGGAGGATCTGCAGAGGGGCTCACCTCCGATGACGCAGCTGATGTCGGAACTGGAGAGGAAGAGAAGAAGAACCGCGCGGTGCACGTGAGGTAGTCAGGCGACGACCGCTGATGGAGGCTCCACCGCTCTTCGGTCCTGCCGGAAATCACCTATGAAAGAGAGAGAATTTGAGAGCTTAAAATTTTAGAGTCCGTCTCGACCATTTTTCCAACTAGTTAGAAAAGTTCTTACTTTCTTTTGCAGGAAGAATATACATTCGAATTTGGATCTAATGATGAAAATACCGAGCAGAGAGCTCTTGAGTATTTACAAAGTTGCAAAGGTATGCAAACACTATCTTATCGTTATCCTGAGCCAAATAAACCATTATTATAAATGAATTATTAGGATTTTGCCCGCATTTAATGCGACTAATTATTTTATATATATTATAATACATAAAACTATTATAATTATTTTAATACATATTATATATTCAGCTATTGTATTTATAAATATAAGATATGTATTACATTATTGGGTATTTATTAAATATAAATTATATGATTATTAAGATTGAATGTTGAAATAATTGTTTAAACGGTAGATTTTTAAATACAAACTTTTATTTATTTGTTTAACCTATAAAAGTAAATAAGAAGAATATTCTTTTAAGTTTTTCATTGGTTTTTAATTGTTGAAATATTATTTTTAAATACACAATTTCGTTGAATATTTATTATATTATTGTGTATTTATTGAATATAAATATGTGATTATCAAGTTTCAATATTGAAATAATCCTTTCAACTATAGATTCTTTAATATATATTTTTATTTATTCGTTTAAACTAAATCGTTTAAACTAAAAAAAGTAAATAGAAAGAATATTTTTAAGATTGTTATTAGTTTTTAATTGTTCAATTATTTAAAAATTTAAATAAAACTGTTGAATATAGAAAGTTATTGGATATTTATTGAATATAAAAGATGTGATTATCAAGATTGAATATTGAAATAATCGTTTAAAACATAGATTCTTAAATATAAATTTGTATGTATTCGTTTAATCTAAAAAGGGTAAATAAGAAAAATGTTCTTTTAAGATTGTTATTGGTATTTAATTGTTAAATTATTTTAAAAATTAAAACCAAATTGTTGAATATTTATTAAATTATTGGGTATTTATTGAATATAAAATATGTGATTATCATGATTGATTATTGCAATAATGGTTTGATCTATAGATTCTTAAATATATATTTTTTATTTATTTGTTTAAATTAAATCCTTTGAACTATATATAAAAAGGGTAAATAGGAAAAATATTCTCTTAAGATTGTTATTGGTTTTTAATTGTTAAATTATTTATTTAAAAAAAATTGGTTAAACAAATCGTTGGTTTTTATTTATTAGTTTAAACTAAATCGTTTAAGCTAAAAACAAGTTAGAAGAATATTCTTTAAGTTTGTTATTGGTTTAGTTATTATTTTTTAAGAAAACGTTGAATATATATATATATATATATATATATATATATATATATATGAAATTATTGTAAGAAAATATATTATTAAAATATATTTCTAGTGATTAAATAAAATGGTTCAATATAATTTTTTAAAGTAGATAAACTCTGTTTTAATATAATAGATTATTATTATTATTGTATTCATATATGGATTTTTTGTTAGGTGTTCGTAATATAACATATAGTATAGACACCTAGTTACTAACTTTGACGGGAGAAGGAATTAATGAGGCAAAAATAAAGAAGATGTTAAAAGATTTATGATTATTTATCACTTCATCAAACTCATGTCATTAAGGTGTTACCATATAAATAATCATTTTGATGTGTCATGTTGTTTGTGACACTAATCTCTTCTTAACTAGGATAAGTTACTCTACGAAAATTTGTTATTATTTTGTAGTATAATAAAATATCACTAAATCTATATGTGATTAAAATAAATATCCTATATTAATAAAAATATTTGAATTTTAACACATCATCACAAAACAAATAGTTATTATCTATTTATATTTTAGTTTTCCTATATTTATTGTTAAGAAAATAAAGCAGTGATGATATAATTATTTTGTGCCATAGAGATTTAATTATTTTTTCGAATCTCGTGGTTTTAAATTTCCACTTTTATGACTTTAGTTTATTTTGTTTTTTTTTTCTGAATGATGGCTTTATTTTATAAATATGATGGTTGACAAAAAAGCAAATTCTAAATATGATAAAATTTATTATTTTATTCATCTAGTTATTTTTCACGAAAAACTAAATCTATATTCCACAAACAGTTTTGTGTTTTTGCATTTCATTAAATATTGTACAAATTTTTAATTGGTAAAAGTTTTACATAATCCTCTTATATATATTAAAAGAGGAAGTGATTTAGGTGACGTCTCAAGTCCACAATTTTTCTATTTTTTTATTCTCAAAATTTAATATCTTAAACCGATTGTCAAATGGATTTATATTTGATTCTTTTTAATGGAATATTCTTATTCGTGTTGCCAAACAATATATTCTAAATAAATATTTCTTTATTTAGAATTTCTAATTGAGAAAATCTTTTTATTTGGTTTAAATAATTAGTAAAGATAATTATAAAATATTAATGTAAATTTTTGACAAGATTCGATTAAAATTAAACTGAATATTCAAGATCACAAAGATATTATTTTAGTTTTAAATTAAATTTTTAACATATATTTGAGAAACGAATTTTCATTGCTTAAATAATTTGAAATTTAAATATAAGTTTAACAAAATATTCGATAAAAAATGTTTGGTTAAATTTTTTTAAAATTAATTTTTAAAATTGGTTGTCAATCAATTTTTCATTCAATCCTCTAATATATTAAACGAAAAGTATTGGAGCGCACAATATTTCTACTTCTTTTTTATTTTAAAATTTTAATATTTTAAACATGTTACCAAACATATTTATAATTAATTTATTTTTATATAATTATTATTACTCGTGTTTCCAAACAATATATTGGTAATAAAATTTTCTTTATTTATAATTTAAATAAATACTTAATTTATTCAAAATCACAAAAAAAAACTGTTTTAGTTGAAAAAAATAACTTATTCGAATAAATAATATATCCTATCGTATGTTTTCAAGAAAAAACTTTAATTTAAAATTTAATTATATATTTTAACTTAATTAAAATTTCAAAATTTATTCAATATTATTTACTATTATTCATGTTACTAAACAATCTCATATTTCGAAATTTTGAATCGAATTTTTTTTTTTCGAAATATCAATTAAATTATTTTCTAAAAGTTAATATTTAAACTAATTATCTAATAAAATTTTTAATTAGTTAAAAATTACTAAAAGTTTACTGATAAAAATTAAAACCGTACATGTTCTAGGTCTTAATCTAGTTATATTAGAAAACACAATTACTAATCGGGACCATTATTTTTGTACATCAATATTTACTTAATATATGGATGAATTATACTCGTCATTAATAAATGATATTATTATGGATATTTTGGTAAGTAATCTTTTAGGGGAGACTACAAATGCATTATCATCGGGAAATTATACTATATGAACTAACAAACAAACACTAAATTTTCCTTCTACTTCTACTTTATTAACATGTTTTCTAGCGCGTGAACGTGATGGCAGATTCTCTGGTCTGAAATCTGAATCATCCTCTTATGTCTTCTCTTTACAGTATTCTCCACAATCTCTACTCCTGATGAAGCTACTCTTCTCCTCCCAGACGGTTGTGGTGCATGTATCTGATCATCAGAGACGTTGGAGACACCATTTCTTGCATATCATAAAGCGGATATGGTATAACCCATCGTGATGCTGAGGATGATGATACAGAACCCATTGCCAATTTGAACCTAAGTTAACATCATTTAGAGGCATTATAGTCTCAGCCACTACACCAAAATTAACACACCAATAAAGTAAAATAAAAGACACAAACTGATGATCATATCTCTATAATTGTTAAGGTGGAAGATAAAAGATGACATGATGATTAGCTTAGCAATCTGCAGAGACAGAACATAAAACTAATTTTGATACTTTATAATCAAATATTTCAATTAACACACTGACGTTTCCCAATTTTCAGATTAGAAATTTGACTGCTATATCCATCGTACAAACCTTGAGAGTAAGAATCTGCTGCGTGGGCTAATATTTGTGTTCGAACTGAGCTTCTTGCTTGCTTGTTTTTTTTTCCTCTACAGTTGTGGGTGTGGTCTTGGCGAGACCACACATCACCATGTTCTACACCTCTTTCACTGAATGAGATCAACTGATATGAAGATATGACCAAACATGTGTTTGTGTCTGAGTTCTTTTAAGATTTCATGTACTGTCCCAAAAGTTCAGTTCACGAGAACCCGGTTTTTCACCTCCATTGTCACAAGGGATCTCGACATTGTA
>OVAU01001827.1:0-13775 GCA_900406315.1 Biscutella laevigata subsp. laevigata
ATTAATTGTTTGGGTTTACTCAATTTTTAGGTCCAACAAAAATTAATTCAAGCTGGTTTATTCACATAGAATCGAGAGTAAAGATAAGAAGAAGAAGAAAACGAGAAAAGGAAAACTACCAATTTCTTTAATTCAACGGCGACTTTGTACTTCTCGTTCCAGTCTTCGACGGTGTGGCAAGCGATGACTTCTCCTGGTGCGGCCATATTTCTTCTTCTACTTTGTGGGTTCGCCGGGAAAACGATCGGCTTTCGATCGCCATCCCGAGCAAACAAACTTTTTTTTTCATTCGTCCACTTTTTTCTGCTCACTTCCAATCAGCTTTCAACACGTGTCGCTTCTCATCCGGTCCTAGAAAATCTAAAATAAGACGCGATTCTAAGTTTTGTTTCATTTTTTCTTTTTCTTTTTAGATTAAATGACGCAATNCTTTCTTTTTCCCGGCTGGTGCATTAATATTTACTTTTCTTTTACCTAAATCAAGCAGCGTAACTGGTGATTACCTTCCCAAAGGAGAGAAGAGGTCACAGGTTCGAACGCCGGTGTGGGAAGAATACCATTTTACATGTCTATGATTTCTGGGTCTAGGAAGATTATGGACCTTTGATCCATAACTTCCTAGTTGAAAAAAAAAAAATCTATAATGCCAATTATATATTGTTTTCCCTAATTGTAAATACTAAATATACTTATTATAGATTATAAAAACATTTAGTATTTTAAAAAATAGTATTAAGTTGGTGGATATATATAAATATTAAGAGATGTTGTATAACATTAAAATTTAATATTTTGAAATATTATGGTTGTTTGTGAATAACAATCCATAAAATTTGAAATATTTTATAATTCTATTTTTGTATTTTGAAAAATTTATGATAATTTGATAGATAATATTATAAAAATTGACATATTTTTAAAAAGAAGAATATTATATTTTGACAAATTATGTAGATTTGGTGGATAATAATCTACAAAAATTATAATATATTATAAAACGCCAAAATTTAATATTCTTAAAAAATTACGGCTATGTGGTGAATAATAACAAAAATTTGAAAACTGTAAAAATTTTGTATTCTGAAAAAATAAATTGTTTTGTAATAATCTCTAAAAAATTTAAAAAATTATAAAAGTAAAATTTTGTATAAAGTTATGCAACCCTAAATTAAAAATGTTTAAACTTAAATAAAACAAAATTAATAAAAGCAGAATAGTCTCAATGTTGTTGACAAAAAAAAAAAAAAAAAAGTCTCAATGTTAAATTCCATGTTTTTTGTTACACAAAAATGAGTTCATCTTTGCCACTATACATATAGATATCACGCATTAAGAAAACGTTGACCGAGAAAAGAGTAAGTTCGTGCATAGCTAGACTGATAGCATAAGCAACATACAGTTAAATTGGCTATTAGAGTAAACTGTATTCACACTAAAAACTGTATTCACACTAGAAACTGTATTCACAAATCAATTCCAAGAATCTCTCCTCGACAAATTAGCCTTAAGATGATGCAAAGTAAACTCCACTTGCACCGGAAGATCACCGGGAACTTCACTCCTCCTACTCTCCGGCCGTTCAATTCTCCTCCGTTCGACAATAATATCATGATACATTGGTCTAAACTTGATCTGAAACGCCCTGTAAGCAAAATACGGCAAGAGACCAGAACATACAGCTAGGACAAGAGTGAACCAACAGATTGGACTCGGTACTGTCGTCTCGACAAGAACTTGAAACGCTGTCGTTGAAAACGTTGGAGGAAGAGAACCGTAGATAACAAGAAAGAGATACCAAACTCCAATACTTCCCCAAATGAAGCAATGTTGAATCCATGTGAAGTAGTTTATAGAAATCGCCATTTGGCAATTCACTGTCCAGACTACGGAAGAGTACATTGTGACACCGAGAATTGAGTAATCAACTGTTTTGCCATCGATTCGAAGAGCTTGAGGAGTCATTGTGTTGATTGTGAGGAAGAAAATGATCATTGAGCTTATGATTCCATTTAACATCCAACCTAAGATCCGTTCCCAGTTGAATAGTATGTTTTGGACACCTTCTTGGTATAGTAATGGATACTGAACAAAACAAGAAAGAATCAAAGTGATGATGATGTTAATTAAGATATGGAAAGAAAGAATCTTTACCTTGAGACAAAGACGAGCAGAGACGTCTTGATCAAAGACTCCAAGAGCAATAACAGGAAGTGAAGTGAAGAAGACATTGTAGCATGACATGTACCAATCGTTATAAGCTGGTTTCCCGGAGAATGATGCATAAGCTTCGTACCAAAACAGTGTGAACCCGAATGTGAGGTTCTTGTAGAAGAAGTAACATATCTGAATCTCACAAGAATACCAATCAGAAATACAAAACAAAGATTCTAGCAAATGAGAAGAATCTTGCTTTTTACCATCAATGCGATTCTTCTGTAACACCAATGGCCATGAACAAGCAACAAACGCTCAAGAAACCGAAACTGAGCAATCGCAAAGTCACTAGCCATCACTGCCTGTAACTAGACAACTTCAATGGACCATTTCACAATAGATAAAAAAGAGAAGCTAAGAGAATCTGTCACCTGCATTCCTTCAGCACCACTTATACCAACTCCAATATCAGCTTCTTGAAGCATTCCAACATCATTTGCTCCATCTCCAATGGCCAGTGTTGTTCTTCCTGTCCCGTTCTTTACCAATCTTGTAACCTACCATGTACAATTTCTACGCCTCTCAATCGAATTATGACCTTAACTGATCTGAAAAGACAGAAATCTTACGAGAGCCTTTTGTTTTGGTGAAGACCGGCAACATATAACAGAATTACATCGGATCGCAAGCTCCAAGAACTCTTTCTCTAGCTTAGAGTCTAATGCATAAGTTAAAGACTTTCCATCAATCACTAAACCAAACGTATCAGGAGTTTCTTCAGCTGAATTGTCGGTTTGTGACATTCCTTCTCGTAACTGTTTCTTAATACTTTGAAAAGAAGCCTATCAAAACAAGCAAACAAAGAAATTCTCATCACTTCCATAAGCTCTAAATGTCATGTGCAGAAAAAAGAAAGACAAACTACCTTTGCAACAGCCTCCTTGTCTCCTTGTTTCTCCAAGGTTTCAATGTCGGATGAATCTAGAGTTATCATAATCTTTTTCATGCCTTCTCTTAAGAGATTACAAGCATATCTGTCAATGACATCACAGCTTTAATACATACTGACTATTTTATTGAAAAGAAGATCATCAAAGAAGTCCAAAAATACCCAATATTTATTGCGGTTTCTGTCTTATCGCCGGTTAAAACCCATATCTTGACCCCAGCCTGTGATAACTTCTCAATACAATCTGGAACCTATTAGCAAGAGAAGTAAAACAACAAGAAATGATAAGCTAAGAAAGAGACAGAAACTGAAAGTGTAATCACCACTTACACCATTCTGGAGTTTGTCTTCCACTGCAGTAGAGCCAAGAAGAATCAAATCCTTTTCAATCTTATCAGCAGCTGCATCAATGGAAGCATCTCTGTCTTCACTGACTAAATTTTTGGCTTGTAGAAACTCCTCTTCCCAGATTATGAACTCTTCTTCATCTAATTCTCTGTATGTAATCACCAAAGTTCTTAAACCTGCCTCTGCATACCTCTTGATGTGTTCCTTTGTCTCACTCTCATTTTGACGTCCGTGTTTTGCAAGTCTTTCAAACATTACACTGAAACAAACAGCAGAATAAGATACCTCCATTGAACCATATGCAATGATCTTTAAGATTTTAGAAGGAAAAGTATTAACCTGTCTGCTCCTTTTGAAAGCAATAATAACTTGTTTTCTGGACTTCTCACAATCACCGACATTCTTTTGCGTGAACTGCTGAACTCTAGGACATGAAGCAGTTCATATACTCTGAAATGTTTCAAATCAAGAATGTCAAAAACTCTAGAAATGTTAGTGAAACAGAAGGATCTTGAGCTTTAATTACCTGTCTACTTTTTCACCAGTCCTGTGGTCAATTTCATGCAAGGAAATATTAGTTTGAGACCTTTCAAAGAATTCAAATCCAAGCTCTCGAGAAGCTATGACGAAAGCTGCTTCATCAGGAGATTCAGCTTCATATGTGATTTCTCCAGTATCACTATTAACATCAGGAATAGCAGTGTGACAAATAGCCAAAACCCGAAAAAACTTCTGGATAAGTTCTGCATTAGGTTGATTAATCCATTGCCCATCAACTATTCTCTCATCCCAGAAGTTAAAACCTTTAACTGACTTCGTCGAATTCGCTTTTAGCTCCTTGATGGCTGTAGAATCATCATCAACAACTTCTTCTTGAGGTGTAATACCCTTTTGTTTTCTCAAGGCTACTTCTACTTCAGTCATGCCTCGTCCATAAGCAGTTCCAGAAATCGAACATTTCACAAACTCCATTGAATTACAAGTCAGAGTACCTGTTTTATCCGAGAGAATGGTGTCTACTTGACCAAGTTCTTCGTTGAGATTAGACGTCCTTGCACGAGCAGGCCTGTCTGTCTCTTCGTGGTACATCTCTTGATCTTGGTTAATGAAAATACTCTGTAAGACCTTCACAACTTCAATCGACACATATAACGATATTGGAATCAAGTAACCATATAGCATCAGAGCAGTCAAGAAATGAAAGAAAGCAGCAAGAACAGCTCTATGTGGATCATAGAAGACAGTGGTCTTGTCCGGTCTAAGATACCATCTCTTTAGCTTCCCATCATTACTCATATCTCTACTCGTTTTAAACCCGAAGTAAAGAGATCCAATAAAAGCTATCACAATCAAGATACTGAAGAGAACGTAGATAATCTTATCCATTTTCTTCTCAATCTTACTCCTCTTTGAAGGGGGATCAGTAGCATTCTGCATCACTTTAGTATCGTGTCCAGTGAAAACAACCACACCATAGACATAATCAGTGTTTTTCAACTTGGAATCTCTCAAGAGTAACTGTTGAGGAGAGAGAGGGAATTGCTGATTTTCAAAGTGAAGTGTTCCTACAAAAGAATAGAGATGCTCATTAGGATCTTCACATTTTATCATCCCCNGGGATCAGTAGCATTCTGCATCACTTTAGTATCATGTCCAGTGAAAACAACCACACCGTAGACATAATCAGTGTTTTTCAGCTTGGAATCTCTCAAGAGCATCTGTTGAGGAGAGAGAGGGAATTGCTGATTTTCAAAGTGAAGTGTTCCTACAAAGGAATAGAGATGCTCATTAGGATCTTCACATTTTATCATCCCCTTAAAATTCTTGATTGTCTCTTCATCAGATGTGATCTCCAACGCGTGCTTTAGCTTCAGATTAGTCTCTCCATCGAGATTCATTGTTTCAACATAACAAATCCCATCTTCATAGCTAGATGAAAGAAGAAGAAGATCTGCAGGAAAGTATTCATCTTTGTGAACCTTCACAAGATCACCAACTCTAAGGTTCTTCCACTTGGTTTCTTCAAATGTTCCGTTTCTACCACAAACTTCAACTCTTCTATTGTTAGCTTCAATGTCCTATAAATGAAGATCAAGATCATAATCTATAATAATCAAATGCAAATATAGAAAAGAAACGCTCATACTTGTTTCCTTCTTCTCAAATCTTCAACTCCTTCTTTAACCATTGTTGCACCAATCACAAACAAGAGCGGGGCAAGAACACTTGGGGCAGTAAAAGGAGCCAAAGGACTAAACGAAACGAAAGCAACAACGAGGAAATATATATTTGCAACTCTTCGAAATTGTTCAAACAATGACTTTGGGATGAAATTAGTAACAGTGTACTTAGTGGTTGATACATAATTCCCTCTGTAATTAAGCTCAAGAGCTTCAGGATTATCAGGATCATTACAGAACACAACTCTTGAGTAACCTTTTGACCCAATCTGAACATGATCTTCTCTGGAAGAAGGTTTTAAACACTTGAAAGAATATAATTTACTCAATCGTATCCCTTTTCTCCTTTCTCCAGCCATAGATCAAACCTTCTCTACAAAATCAAAACAGAAGAAATAGCCTCAATTCTCAACTAAAATTTCAACAAAAATCACTCACCAAATCACAAATCCTAAAGCTAAATGTAGTAGCTGAACAGAAGTAGCAAGAATAATCAGAATCATGGATAAGGAAATCTAGAAGCTGCCATTGAACAGTAACTATAAATTACAAAAAAAAAACATATAAAAATATAATTTGTCTGAAAGATCTCTTACTTGGTCAGTTCTAAGATCTAATTCCTTGCAGAGAGAAGAAGGAATAAAAAAACCTTTTAAAAATATAGCAAAGAGTGTTCTTGCTCTCTGATCAGTACTCAACTTTGCCTCTTCTGTAAGTAAACGACATAAGAGAAAGACGAAACTAAAGCATTACCGAATTATTCTTCAATTTTAATTTCACATCCCTTTTTTCTTTACATTTTCTCGTCTTTATCTTTAACTTTAAATGATTTATTTAAAATAAGTTTCATTTTTTTTTTGTCTTTCCGGTACGAATCTGTAAAGACTTTCTGACATTTGTCGGTCTTACACGAGTCCAACGTGACATAGTACACGTGGCGATATCATATAGTACTATTGATTGATTAATTTGATAAATATTAAATATCATCGCACCGTTTTTGTTTTCTATTTCCATTTTAAGGAAAATTTTGGAGTAAATTAAGCAATCAATAGTTCAAGTGTAGCTGTCAAGAATTCGGTTTGGTCGATCTATTTCTATGTGTTACATTAAATAAAATAAAATGAAAGAGCTCACGAAAGTTGCAATTATAGTAGTAAAAAGTCTTTTCTATAATGGAATTTTATGATATAACACTAAATCAGACCTATCATTTGTTAATTTTAATATCTCTAAAGGCAACATTATAACATTCTATAGATTGTAATATATTTTTTTAAAGGTGGTGTAGTTTTGGTGGGCTTTGGATTAGGAGAATAAGTTTTTCAAAAGCCCATAAGACCCACTTGCAATATCTCACGTGGCTTCTCGAAATTCGCAACTTCTCCTACCTGATAAACGTCGGTGATAGTTTATATCAATAGTCCAATGTGAGTTCGACACGTAAGCTTCTATAACGGTCACAGGCATATTAGCTACTTGAATTAATTTCGGCGGCACCTAACTGAAGCAATAGTATTGTAATATTTTTAACCAATTTACTTATTTACACTTCTACAATGATTTATGAGTTCATAATCTTGGCTAGTAAAAATGTATTATGTTAATTATCAAAGATTTAACTGAGATTAAAATTGTTTTACAATGCTAAACCAGAGTTTTTAAAAAATTAAGCAACAAAACAGAGTTTAAAAATTCCTTAAAAAATTACAGAGGTTAATACAACAAAGATATTATATTTATTATCGAAGATTATAAAATTTTAAGTGACAAAAACTGAGATTAAAATGGTAAAACAGAGTGTTATAAAAGATAAAACAAAGTTTTAAAATTGTTTACAAAAAAATTAGGAGGCTCAGAGTTCTGCATAATATGCTCAACGAAGAGTTTAATAAGACTCTTCTCATACAAGAGGTGTCAGAAATATTAAGCAATGTTCATCCTTGCCTTTACCAATCATAACACCATAATTAAAACAAAATTCTTCAACAATTCAAAATCATAATACTTAATTGAAGCATTCAGATTCATGAAATTCCAATGATATATAAAAGATTCAAATATATTGGAATTAAAAGGGGTATATTGCTCATATTATATGGGTGTAATGTGAGTCTATCAAAGCCAGTGACTTTTCAGTACGAGGAATTACTTTTACAATCATCGCAATAAACCCTTCTCCGATCCAAAATTCATACAAGTAAAAGAAATTGTGGAAGCTCAGAGTATTTGCATAATGTGCTCAATGAAGAGTTTAATAAGACTCTTCTCATACAAGAGGTCTCAGAAATATTAAAGCATTATTCATCCTTGCAAACACCAAATACCTTTCAAAATCACCAACAACAACTAAAGAACGGCGAATAAAGAGGCACAAGAATTAGGGTTTAGATTTTAGTCAATGATGAAATAGATGGAGGACAATGAACCCTATTTATAAGATACGTAATGGGCTTACTAGAAAGCCCATACGAAGAATTCGATTCAAACCAATGGGCCTTGAAATATTAACCACATAAAATAACTTTTAAATTCTGCGTAAGAGTCTAGACATAATCAGTTTAGATTCGGTTATTTAGCTATAAGATTGATTTTAAAAATCTTCGGATGTTTTAGCTTTATTTCAGTTTGGTTTGGCTTTGTTTCGATCCTGTTTCAAGAATTTGAACAAGAACATTTTGTATTGGCTCGATTCTTTCGTTGATTTTTTAATTTGGTTTGATATCTTTTATTTCGAGTCGGATTGATTCCGGTCTACCAAAACTGTTTAATTTCCCAGGCCTAGTCTTAGGCTAACAGTAACAATCTTACTTACCTTGTCCAGAAAGTTTCTCGATTCATCTTCAAGTCTCAACTTTAGTTCTGTAATCTCTCCCTCTGATTGATCCAACAATGATCTCACCTCATCTAGCTTCCCTTTCAAACACTATATTTCCTTTTCGCTCTTCCTAGTTTTAGTTTNTATTTCCTTTTCGCTCTTCCTAGTTTTAGTTTCCTTCTTCTCGTTAGGGTTGACTCAGAAAAAGGATACTTGATACTGAATGCAACAATGGAAGTAGTAGCAAATATTCATCTCTCTAGCGATTTGCTATAAGCTTCTTCCTCATCAGATGCATTCAAGAAGGAACACACAACCTAAATCCCAAAACTCAACCCTAAACACAACCATTAGCCACATGTTTGGTCTTACCTCTTCGTTTGAGCTAAGCATTTCAACAAACATGTTATGTGCAATCCAACAAAATACGCGTAAAGGAGGGTCTCTGTAATGGGAAACCAAATTGATTCAAATTACAGAACAATTCTCAAAAGATGAATCAACAATTCGAAAAGCAAACTATACTAACAAGACATAGACATAATGTTCCGAGAAAAACACATTTTTAAACCTCACGATTTTTATAAACTTAAGCAATGGAAACCTTAGCACCAGCTTCTTCGAGCTGCTTCTTAGCTTCTTCTGCTTCATCTTTCGTCACTCCTTCCTTAAACTTCTTCGGCAATCCTTCAATAAGCTCCTTAGCCTCCTTCAACGCTAAGCTAGTCAAAGCCCTAACCGCTTTAATCACTGCAATACGCGCATTGCTAGGGACTTCGTTTATAACCACATCGAACTCAGTTTGCTCTTCCACTACAGCCGCTGCACCACCGTCTGCTGGAGCAGCTACAGCCGCTGCAGCAGGAGCTAGAGAGAGTGGAGAAACACCGAACTTATCTTGAAGGTAATCGACGAGGATGCGTGCTTCTTCTAGGGAAAGAGACGCGATCTCAGATCCAATTTTCTCGATTTTCTCTGGTGCTTCTACGGCGGAAAGAGGACGGATGTTGGATGCACGATGGCTGAGAGTGGAAGAAGAAGAGCCGAAGCGAAATGGAAATTCGATAGCGGATGGTCGAGAAGGGAACTGAATAGCGGAAGCGATAGTGGAGTATGATGACCTGATTGAGCTTGCGATGGATAAAGTCGTCGCTGCCATTTTGCTTCACTCTTTCGACTTCTTCGGATTTTTGGTTTGGTCGTCTCTCTGAAGTGTTGTCTGTAGAATAGAAAGCGGATGATGAAGAAGATAGAAAAACAAAGGATAAGGGGTAATTTAGAGATTTAACCAAGTGCGTTAGACTTGCTATCATACGCATATACGCAAAAGACGAAAATACCCTCGAGAAGTCTTAAAAGAATAACGNATAACGAGGGGCATTCCGAGAATCGAACTCGGGACCTCTCGCACCCAAAGCGAGAATCATACCACTAGACCAAATGCCCTTATATTTTAATTTTATTATTGTTTATATTTTGTTTTTATAATTATCACAAGATTATCGAAACTATATATACCACGGAAGATCCTAATAATTTTTTACACTATTTCGTGAAAACGATGAAGCCAGAATCAAAGAAAACCTCCGAGAAAAAGCGAATTGAGATCAACGATGATGACGATTCTTCTTTCGATTTAAGTTCGTTGAAAGAAGCTATCCACGATACAAGCAAGAAGCCTCTCGTTGCGAAAACTAATGTCCTCACGAATAAGAAGAATTCATTCGATTTAACTTCAATATCGCACGCATTATCTTCTGTGGATCGGCGATGTAAAAAACGCAGACTTAAAGGGACAAAGAGACGAATTCTTCGAGAAGACGATGTATTCTTCGAGAATGAATTCTTCGACAGCGTCCTCAGAAGTTTAGGCAGCGAATTCTTCCTGGACAACGAATTCTTCCTCAGAAACTTAGGTTAATTTCTTAATTTGTTTTGGTTAGTTTTCGATTGTTGTTTTTTTTTGTCATCTGAATTTTAATATTAAACCCAAAAGATTGTTGTTTTCTTTTTTTTTTTTTTTTACTACGATTACCAATAATACGATTAGCAAATCTAGTCTCACAGCGAAAGTCTANTAGGTTAATTTCTTAATTTGTTTTGGTTAGTTTTCGATTGTTTTTTGTCATCTGAATTTTAATATTAAACCCAAAAGATTGTTGTTTTCTTTTGCTTTTTTTTATTTACTACTATTACCAATCATACGATTAGCAAATCTAGTCTCACAGCGAAAGTCTATGCATCAAAGTTTGTAGTGGAAATCTTCAATTGAAGCATATAACAATCGTATACCAATGTAAATCACATCTACTAGTTACAAGTCTTCGGCAAATCCCCAATTCCTATGAACCCAAAACCTCTTATTTTCACCATCTACGGCGTCTTCTTCCGTACCAATACGCAAATGCAGCCACAGAAGCAGCCACAACGACTCCAGTCGCTGCATGCCATAGATACAAAGGCTTCTTTTCCATCATTACCACTCTCGAGACTTGCTTCACTAACTCAGAGCTAGGAGGAACATCCTTAACTTCTGTAACTTTCTGTTCACTCACTACTGTCTTAGCAAACCTGAGTCCCTGTCTTTCCAATTCCTCCAAATCAATTGTCACATCTGGTTTCAGTTTTGTCGCTTTAGAGATTGTTTCATAATCTTCTTTGGTTCCTCCTTCAAGAAATGATCCAACAAGCTTACCGTTTTTCACCCAATATGCTCCAAACATCTTGCCGTCTTCATATTCACCAAAGTGGACAACTTCACCTTTAGGGTCTCCGTAGAATTGCCATGAGAAGGCGAAGACTCTTGAGTAGAAAAATGGCAAGTAATCAAATTCTCCGGTCTTTTCTGGTGCCATGATGGCTGCAACTGCATGCCGTGCAGATTTCCTAGCTGAATCTACATGCTCAAGCCTCCTCATTTCGCCAAATAGTTTCACTGGGAATGTAGCTACATCGCCTATTGCATACACTGAGCTGTCACTTGATTGCATTTTGCCGTTCACTTTTATCCCTCCTTTCTCTATTGTTAACTGTCCTTCAAACAAGCTTGTGTTTGGTCGTATTCCGATTCCAACCACCACCAAATCTGCTGATAATTGGTTCCCGTCTTTGAGACTAACCGACGTTACCTGCAAATCAAAACCACAAAAAAAAAAACTCATTTCAATAAACAAACCGACCGCACAATGCTCAAGATTTCATAGTTTCATCACTTGACCAAGAAGATACTGATTATTCCCATCTTTGGTTCTTTACACAGATTCCAAGTACTAGACATCTTCCGAGTTGAATCTCAAACTTAAAAAAAGCTCGAACCTTATTATCTGAGTCAAACTCAAATGATGACAAAACAGTTCCTTTTATGAAGTTTACACCTTTAGCCTTGTAGTAATCTTCATACAAGCTCGCAATCTTGGGCGTAAAGAGACGCGCCACTGTTATAACAAACTGAATAAGGTGAAGCAAAACACACAAGCTTTCTCTTTTACGTGTAGTTATAAGTAACTGTCGAGAATACTTACTGCAGTGAGCCTCAGGAAAAACCATTGTCACATTGATTTTGTTGATCACTAAAGATGCAGCACACTCCATACCGATGTACCCACCGCCAATAACAACAGCATTCCCATTGGAGCTTGACTGCATTGCAGTTGAAAGCCTGTTTGCATCGGCCAGATCTCGTAAGTAACAAACATTTTCAGCATCCGAGCCTGCAACCCCAAATTCTTCGAGCTTCAAAGCCTACTTGTACAAACCACATGTGACAAGAATAAGGCCACGGCTTTAGTAGTTCAAAATTTTAAAATAGCACAAAGTTTTTTAACAAAGAAAAATGATGTTCAGGAGTAACGTGATTTGCCCATATCAATGTTCTCCGCATCCAACAGACATTACAGTAGTACAAAATCATTTTCTTCTTCAGTCAATTTAAGACTTTAATGATAATAAAGTTGGTGAGAACCAGTACTTGATCATTAATGTTACTGGCATTATCTCACCAGCACACACGCTTACATATTTTGGAAAAACAAATAGCATAAATATTATTGGGCAATCCATACCCGAGCACCTGTTGCAATGATCAAGAATTTGTAACTTATAGTCTCCCCTGTGCTAGATAAAAGAGTCTTCCTCCTCACATCAACTGACTTAACACGATTTCCAAGGACCAATTCGATTCCTGATAAAACCATTTCACAAAATTATCAGAAAAAGACTCTCATATTCATAGCAATAGTAAAGTCGTACTTCCTGAGAGTGCAAATGTGATTACCATGATCCTTGTACCATTTTGGGGTAAGCTTCTCATCATTAGCTCCAACACAAGTGTGGAAAGTAGGAAGCCGTGCAGGAGCTGCAAATAAAATCGTGATTTACCATTACAAAGCCTATGAGTGAACTTTTATAACCTAATTACTTATTTCTGGAGATCTATCTAACTTCCTAGTTTAGTTCCCTTACCTTCTGGCAGCAGAAAACCTTTGCTTAAAGCAGGCCTCTCATATGGTGCAACCTAGAAATAAAGAAAATACCGAAGCTAATTATTGAAAGAGCAAAATTACAACAAAACAAGCACGCTGAGTCAAGAACTGTTATCTCAGGTTTACTATTCAATATACAGAATTTCAGAAATCCTGAGCACGACGGTAATCTTTAAGTATATCAACACCAAGCACAAATGACACTGCAAATAAAGTAGTATCAGAAGTTCTAGGAAAAAGGAACAGAGAAAAGCATAAGAAACTGAAAATCAGAGTGCAGGAATTCAAAGAGAGCTAATAAATAGTACTTTTCAGGATAAAGCGATTCAGGACCCACACTAACAAAAAAGGAAAGCAACAAAAAAAAATCAAATCAATTCATGAAAGAAAAAGAGAAGATAATTGGGGTATTTACAGGTTCTTCGGAAATGATACAGAGTTCGCCATCGGAGATACCTCGCCGCGTAAATTCGAGAGCTGCATAACCAGCAGCAACACCTCCACCGAGAATTACATATACGAACGCTCTTCCCATGGCGTTAATTTTCTCGAGAAAATCCTAAAAAGTGGCCGAAATCAATCATGTATTTTAGTGAATCGGATATATTTTTTTAATTTTCCCGAGAAAATATTTTTTTCTGAGGTACAGAGTTTCTGTTATCGGATCTTTTCTCCACCAGTGAACGATATTTGACGATTATATTGTTCATTTACAATACTACCCTTCTTTGACTTCCTCGGTAACAAACGGTGGAAATTATCTATTATATTAAAACACAATAAATCTACCACAAATAAGTCATATGGACTATTTATTAGAATGATTTAAATTAAATATCTCTAAC
>OVAU01001828.1:0-13774 GCA_900406315.1 Biscutella laevigata subsp. laevigata
ATATGTATAATTATTAATAATTTTATCTATAACAATTAATCTCGTGCATAACACGGGTACTAACCTAGTTAATTATTAAATCATAATATTAGCTTATTAAGTTGTATTTATTGAGCTAAGAAATTGTTTTCTTTCCAAATAATTATTGTTACCGTGAATTATGCTGTCTCTATAGTCTATAATAAGTATTCTTGCCATTTGTAATTAGTTTCCTCTAGAATTATATGTTTAATTTATTTCTCTCGACAAAATTGTGTGTATTATTATGAGATACAGAAAAATCTAAATATATTATATCTGAATTTTTTGTTGTTATATTTAAATCTTTATGTTTAATTCTTGGTCTTATATATAATCAGAATCGGTTCTGAGCTTAAGTTGACCAAATATGGATTTGCCGCCCACTTTTTTATAACAAAATTTTGATCGTTGAAAAAAAAAAAAAAAAAAATTTTGATCTAGTTTCCGGTTCAAAATTTTAAATACTTTTTGTTAAGTATAAACTTACTCAGATTTATTTTTTGATTGTGGTTCTTCAAAACTCAAAACCGATCCTATAATTAAGATGTAATCTTAAATTACAGTTTATATTTTAGCTCACGTCATAAATAGTTTATAATATAATCTATAAACTTTTGGAACTTATTTAGGAAATAGATGTATCAATAAATAATAATCAATTAGATTATAATATTACTTACAGAGATGTGAAATGCATTACTCATGATGATTAACATAACGTATTTTAAATAACATAACATATGACATAGTATATAAATTTTAAATAGAGAAGAATTATAGAAAATTTGTACAAATGGCTGATTCATTCAAAAACGTTGATTCATTCAAAATTTGTTATACTTGCAATCTCCATAGATTTAAAAATTGGAGTGGAAAGGGTTGCACATAAGATATAAATATTATATTTTCTCCCCTTATTTTTTCACTATTTGTTTATTTTAAATATTGTCATTTCTCTAAGTAAAATTCTAATTTTTGTTACATAAATGACTCCCGTCTCCGGTTAGCAGTGGTTGTGGTCTGGATCTTTAAATGCCTTGGATTTTCGGTTGTAAAAATGTTCGTCTTCCGTGTCCTGGAATTTGGTGTTTCGTCTAGTGCTCGTAGATCTTCCAAGCTCNCTGTTGTGGTCTGGATCTTTAAATGCCTTGGATTTTCGGTTGCAAAAATGTTCGTCTTCCGTATCTTGGAATTTGGTGTTTCGTCTAGTGCTCGTAGATCTTCCAAGCTCGGTTCAGGGTGGAAGCAATAACAAGTTCTTCAGTNCTCGGTTCAGGGTGGAAGCAATAGCAAGTTCTTCAGTCGTTTACTGTCTCTTCAATAATTGGCATCGTGGTCTATCCGTCCAGCCTTCTTCCTCAGCGCATAGATTTCGTCTCCCTCGGCTACCCTTAGATTCTCCCCTTGGCTTTTGGTTTTGTTTATTTCTTTTGTGTTATTATCGGGTTTTCTTTTGGTATTAGTCTGCTTGTCCGTATGTTGGGACTTCTCTCTCGGTACATGTCTGGTTTCGTTAACAGATTATGTAGCCGTCTTAGTTTGCGGGGATTTCTTTATATCTGCCGTCGTAGCTTGTGGGGATTGTTATATCCGCCGCCTTAGTATTTCACCGTTGTATTCTTCCCGGCACCTTTATGGTTTTATTATATTTTCAGTGAAAAAAAAATGACTCACACTAAAAAAATACTAAACATGATTTTAAGTTATTTCATATTAATCTATCGATCTTTTTAGAATTTTCACTGCTTTTAATTAATATTGTCACTCTGAAATAAGACAAAAATGATGATTGTTTATAAATCCATAGTTTTGACTAAACCAATAAGATAGAAACAGGTAGAAAAAATCAAACTCAAATCATATAATAACCCCCACGGTAAATCAAAGTTGATATATTATTACAATCTACTAAATAAATAAGTAGTTTTAAATTAAAAATAGATTTTTTTCCGCAACCATGTGCGGCGTAATTTTTTTAAATTATAAATTTGTACTATATATAATTTAAATATTTGAAATCTAATAAATGTTAATAAAATATTTTCTTTAAAATTTATATAATTTTAGAAGATTGTAATTTTGTATTAACTAATAATATTATTGGATAATATTAACTTAAATAATAGTAATATTTTATAAATATTATCTGTTTATTTTATAAAAAAATATATGTGAAATATATTTTAATTTTATATGTAGATCAATCTAATTTAATATAATAGATTTAATATTATAAATTATAAATTTATTTTAATAAATGTAACTTTGTAAAAATATTATATATATATTGTGACATTCTTTTCTTTAGACCGACCTTAATTATTAGATTAATACAAAATATTAATATGATCTACGTGAAAATATAGTTAGGATAAATATTAGTTTAATAAAGAATATTTTGTAATGAGGATATTGTTAGATTTTTAAGAGAATATTTTGTTGTTGAGATATTGTTTGAAAAAGATTTAATTTTAAAAAATTGTTACAATATTATTTGATTTTTTAATCTAATTTTAATCATATCTTATTTGTTAATGTAAAAATATTTTTAAATTTTCGAAATTAAATATGGGTATTTGTCACTAATTCAATTCATCATATATTATATGATATATAATTTATTTAATTTGCCTAGTCATTAAATTAATTTAAATTTTTATTAAATTAATTTAAAATCACCGTAAATATATATATTTCTTATTTAATTTGTCTAGTCATTAACTTTATATTACGTTAATTTAAAATCACTATATATATATATTATAAATTATTATACTTTACGTTATTAATTTTCTTAATTCTATGGAGATTATTATTATGGATGAATATGTTTTAATATTATATGTTTTTAGTTTTATAGGTATTTTTTATTTAAAATAATTTTTTATTTTGATGATATATATAATGCAATTAAATTTAGGTTTTTGAATATTGTTTGATTTAATCTTAATGAATCCAACTTATTACTAATATTTTTTAATTAACTAATGATTTATATTTTTAATTTTTACTAATAATTTTATGTTTGAAAATAAATTTGTTAGAAAGTAATTAGATAAATCTAAAGTATTTTTGTTAATATTTTTATTTAATATCTTAGTGAGTTATTTAGAGATATTTTAGTTTACATTTAAAACTTAAATGAATTATCAATAAATATAATAAATATGGACGAAAATTATTTTATTGTTATCATTATTTGATTGAATATTTTATTTAATACCTTAGTTAGTTGGTTAGAGATATTTTAATTTAAATTATCTTAAAAAATAGTTCATTATGACTAGATAATCTCGTTCTAAAATTAATGCCCCTTCTCTCTTACGTTGTTGTTTGNATTTTAAGTAGATAATCTCGTTCCAAAATTAATGCCCCTTCTCTCTTACGTTGTTGTTTGAATGTTTTAGATATATCAAATGAATTACGAACCAGTTATGGGCTACAAATTGGGCTTTCTACAACATAAAGCCCAAATCACTTTTTTCTCAGGATGCCCAAATTAGATGGACGCAAACATTCGAACCTTTTGGTCAACGAACGAACACGACCATTTGAATTTAAATACCATAACCGTAATGGCTCAGACAAAACGTATATAAAAGACTTCTTCAAGTAACACTTCAAAGCTTTTAGGTTTTTCTAGAGCGTAGACAAGAACATGAGCAATCCGGAGAAAATGAAAATGGTTGATTCCAAGGAAGATAATCATGATTCTGAGGCGACATTGAGTGACGATGAAGTCTATATGAGAGAAATCGTTCTCGGCCTCCCTGCATTGACAGTAAGCGAAAGACTCAGCGTTAGTAATGTTGTCCAAACAGAAGAAGAAAAGCGTTTGAATGAGCAAGCGGTTGTTGCGGCGGAGTTAGTTATGGCTGCGGCGGAGGAGGCGGTTATGATAGGGAAGAAGAAGAAGAAGAAAGTAAGTAGACGGAGGAAAAGTTCGAAGACTGATGACGAAGCTTGTGGTTCAAGTAAAGTAGAAGCGAAAAAGCCAAAGAAGAGATCGGAATTGACTAATCCACCGGAAGGACCACCGGTTTGTAACATTTGTGGTAGACCATTCCGTTCATGGAAGGCTGTTTTTGGCCATTTAAAGACTCATAAAGATAGGAACTATACAGGGTTTCTTCCTCCTCCTAAATTCTCTGCGGTGGCTGAAGGGTTTCCTATTCCAAGTCAAAACTCTGCTTTTGTAGTTGTTGCTGCCGGAGGAGGAAGCTCCGGTGGGTTTTCTTCCCGTGGTGGTGCTGTTACCGGAGGTGGAGGAGGGAGAGGTTTAGGGATTGATTTGAATGTGGAACCTGTGGAGGAAAATGATCTTGAAGTGAATGAATCAGAATCCTTTGCAAAGTTTGATCTTAATAAGTCTCCACCTAAAGATGAAGAGAAAGAGGACAAAGCCAAGTAAAACTTTTTTTACTGTAACACATTATTATGGGTATATTATATCTTTCATTCAAGCTATTGAATCATACTTTAAAATATTACATATTGTTTCTATTTTTGTGTTAAAACAGTATATTGTTTCTTTGAAATAGATTTTTTTGTTGTTTTTGAAATTTTGTGTCACATCTACAACATAAAAGTTCTGAAAACATGGTTATAGACTTATAGTCGAGAAAACTCTTGTAATTCTATAAATCGCTTGTAAATTAGAAGAGAAAAACAAAAACCTAATTTGGCACATTTTGGTTCTCCATGGGAACTACTGCAGACACTTTTCTCCTAATAGGCTTAAGTTTCTCTGGCTTAGGGCAGTTGGTGGTCACACAGCTCTCATTTGATGTTCCTCTTTCCACACTTTTGCGTTTTCGTCTTTGTTTCTTCTCCTTTACAACATTGTCTTCAGTCTCCTTATGCCATTCCAACAACCTAACCTCTTCTCCATGGGTTGGTTCATTTTCACAAACACTCTCATTCTCTCGTCTACATTCATCTCCTGAACATCTCTCCACTCCTTTTCTCCGTCTCTTTGGTTGTCTCTCTGTAGCAGCCCCATCTGACTTCTTCTCTCTGCATCAATGAAATGGTTAAATTTAGATGCGTATATGCAGCATCAGCAACTGAGGAATATTCGACCAACTTACCTTGCTTTGCGTTTCTTCTTCTTCTCCAGGGCAGGTTCTGGCTCAAGAGATATGTCGGTTAGTGCCAAAAAATTGCCAACGCCAAGATCAGGACGCTCTGATTCCCTATCAACAAAATTACCTATTGTAGTTTCTCTTCGTAACTTTCTTGCTTTTCTTCTAAGAGACGCTTCGAGAGGATTTAAGTACTCCCATCTCCTCCTGCACTGACTGTCAGTGCGACGTGACACATGTTTTGCGACTATGGACCAAGCATGTCCATGTTCTGCCATTGCTTCATTCATCTCTGCATCCTCTTCCTCGGTCCACTTCCCATGTTTTATTTTCGGATCTAAACAATCTTCCCATCTCTCTCGACATTTATCTCCCATCCGTCCAGGAACAAACTCAGCAATTTTATTCCATTTTTCAGTTCCAAAGAGTGTCACAGCTACTGTCAGTCGTTTGTTTTCCTCTGAGCTCCATCTCCCTTTCTTTGGTTTAAGCGATTTTTTCCATCTGACAGTACCGAGAGGAAACGAATAAGATGCACCTTTCAATTATGCATCTGATTAATTCAGACAGAAAAAATCATCTCAAAGCATTTTAGAATAAAAAAACAACCCCTAAATCCTACTGAAATATCATGCAATTTGAAATTTGTTATAATCATACATCGACTTAACATATACTCCATGAATGGTTTATAAAACTATGACTAACTAGACATATTATATTCCCACACAAATTAAGCTTTAACTAGACATATTATATTCCCACACAAATTAAGCTTCGACCTATGTTTGGACCATCATTTTTCTACCGCTTATGAGAAAAATGGAATTTGATCTCTAAATTTATCAAGAAGATCACTGACCTATTAGAGCACTGAGGACCGGTTCTTCCTTGTAAAACATTTGCAACAGATTGCCAGTCCATTTCGCCAAACTTGGCTACTGCAGCACGGAGTTGGTCATCTTCCTCTGCAGTCCATTCCCTTCTCAATATGTCTGGATTCAAGCTTCTCTGATATCGAGCCAAACAATCTAATGGATTCCTATTTGTCCCTAGTGATACCGCAATGTCAAGCCAGTCTATATAACTCTTGTTTTGGGTCATTAAGAGTATGCGATTGTCCTCTGCCGCAGTCCNTTGGAATTTGATCTCTAAATTTATCAAGAAGATCACTGACCTATTAGAGCACTGAGGACCGGTTCTTCCTGGCAAAACATTTGCAACAGATTGCCAGTCCTTTTCGCCAAACTTGGTTACTGCAGCACGGAGTTGGTCATCTTCCTCTGCAGTCCATTCCCTTCTCAACATGTCTGGATTCAAGCTTCTCTGATATCGAATCAAACAATCTAATGGATTCCTATTTGTCCCTAGTGATACCGCAATGTCAAGCCAGTCTATATAACTCTTGGTTTGGGTCATTAAGAGTATGCGATTGTCCTCTGCCGCAGTCCACGGACCTTTGTTAATCAATGGATCATCACAGCTCAGCCACCTGCAAATGAGGACGCGCAAATTAAGAAAACACAGTCGATTTGTTATTTTAGTAACCAGAGTTCAAACAAGAGGAGGAAACTTACCGGGCTTCGCATTCTGCAGAACTACGGTTCTTGATATCTAACTGATCCCAATTAACTCTCGGAAGAAACTGCCTGATCATTTCTGGTGTGATCTCAAGATTTTTTATCGATTCAAGAATAGTGTCGATATCACCTGTAGTAGATCCTTCCAATTCACTGTTAAAAAGTTGTTGTGAGTCAACTCTTTTTGGTAAAAAACGAACAAAACTTTAAACTAGTTCTTCATCTGAATACACATATTAAGGCGTATTAGTACCTGGACCGCTCAATAGCTTCTTTAAGTAGTGTATCTTGAACTTGCATTTTTAGACCTTTTGCAAGATTTTCTCTTTCCATAGCAGACCAATTTCTGCGATACACTGAAACTGGATATTTTTCTAGAGCCCTTCTATAATTTGCAACAGATGAGTTTTCAGGGGGACCAAAATTCAATGGAGATGTCTTTTTATCACAACCCTACAAAAACAACGAGGACAGAGAATTTAAAAACTTTACCCATTTTTCCTACGTAAAAGGAAGGAAAAGAAGATCAAAGTGCATTTACCTCGAAGCTACCATATTTTCGGGTTGAGATTAGTTCGATTCTAGGATCTTTATGTTTAGTACTTTTCTTGCAAAAATCTTTGACTATCATAACATTTTTCTGGTGTTTCTCGTTCTGCATAATTGTAGCTTCGATTTCGCCCAATTTTTTTCGAAGAAATCCCTGATATGACCTGTTAATCCGGATAGCTTCAACAAAGGCTTGTGCAGCTTCAGGGAAACGTGAACTAGCAGCTGGCAAGAGAGACGATTGGCATGTCAAGGACTGATCAAGAGGCTCAACGGAAGTCTCTGGATCTGGCATTGTGACACCTGATTGTTCATGATTATCTGGAAAGCGTTCACAGGTATTAGATCTACTCAATATTTCTCTTGAAGGTTCGTTTTCCAAGGCATGTACCTGCTTTTTCTTGGCTGAAGAATCATTCAATAAGACCCCTTCTTGGCCTGCAGAACACAATTCAACTTATCTTACTCAGTTGAAGCAGAGTTTTCGGATAACCATGGAAGCCAATTTTTAAAGTTCACACAGAAATAATATCTAACGAATTAGATAGAAAAGGAAACAAGCATAGATATCACTCTTACGAATAGCTCGAAGGGTTTCAAAGGCACCATCATCGTCTTCGTCTATCGACAGCCCCAATTGGCGAAGCATCTCCAAGTCATCATCTTCACTCTCAGAATCCACCAAGGGCAGTGAAAAACCCATGGGAGGAGTACCGCATGAAAGGACATCCGTCGACGAAGCTAATTGGCTCTTAATGCTCCGAAGCATCTCGAAATCGTCTTCCTTATCCGAATCCGACGGCATCCCGGAGACCATACATGCGTGTCTTAAATCTTCGAGCTCTTCATGGATGTCATCGTCTTCAACATCATCATCGTCGTCAGATCTGTAAACGTGTTCGGGATTCATCGCGTTATTATACGCGAGAACAAAAATTTGTACGAAAGTATATGAAGATTTATTTCTTCTCCTAAAACTAGGGTTTATATAGGACTCCTCCAAATTTAAGAAGTGGGTCAAATCAGTTTGGGTCGGGTCAGATAAATAGCAATATGTTTTAATTAGTTGTTTTGGGCCATTTTAAATCATTTAATGGGTTTTCGGCCCTTATTTGGTACATTATGGGCTTTTATTGATTACTGGCTTTTAAATATTGTGAAAACACCTACAAAGTAAAAGTCTTTTTTGCTTGTGCCAGCAAAATACTCAAAAGTCAACATCTGAGTCTTGGAAGTTTTTGTGTCTATACGGAAAGAAAGTTATCATTTATTTTCCACTGATTTATGAAATCATTTCGATTTGTAAAGGTGTTTCAAACTTTGCAAACCTAAAATTCTCCATTGACAAAAAGAATATATGAATCTGTAAAGCAACGTGAGCAGGTGATTCTTCACTTTGTCAAAGACTTTCATGTGAAGTAACTTACACCGTAATAATACATGTTCAAATAATTCTACTTCTTTTTCAAAGATTCGTGTAATGCTATAAGAATTCTTTTAAAATCAGAAAATAAAAATAGTGTTATTGTTTTCCAATGCATTGCCTCTGTGGATAAATAGATTTTCAACGTTGAAAATGTTTTTTCGTTAAAGAATTTATTGAAAGTCTTCGACGTTTGAAACAAATATTATTGATTTAAATCATTGAAAATGACTTCGAAATGAAATTAGACCACGTAAAAATGCCAGATTAGACGAAAACGAAATATATCATCAGTCCACATATTCAAATGAGAGTTAATTGATAACAAAATTTTATTTTTCGTCTACTTTTTGTCACTGAATTTTATTTTATTTTTTTCAATTTTTTAAAAACAATTTATTATTTCTTAAATTTACTTTTATTTTCATCTTTATTAACATTATTAATGGTTTTGTTGTGTGAATCAGTTTTGATGAACAAAAAATAAAATAAATAAATAAATAAATATATGTTTTTCTGAAAACACATTTATTAGCTAAAAACATATAAAAAACTTAAAAACCAATATCATATACGTACCATGAAAATATATATATAAAAAATTTATATTAGTGTAGTCGTTTATTGTCGGGTTCAAATCCGTCAAACAAACAAAAAAAAAATCAAATAAATATTTATTTTTCTACCACGAATCGTCTTGACGATTCTTCATCTTGTCGGTTCCAGATCCGATCGCACCAGCTCGATAACTATACCGATAGCGACGTGAAGATGAACGATAAGAGCTAGATATGACCGGTTTGGTAGAAGAACGGGCAATTGACGCGTTAGTCCAACGGATGTGTTTGAGAACATCAAGTACTTCCTTCATGTGGGGTCGACTTTTAGGGTCTGGCTCGGTACAAGCAAGTGTGATACGTCCAATTTCTGTCGCGGCTTTGGATGAGTATTGACCTTTGATCCCATCATCCATTATTTGTTTTACTCCATGGTTGCTTGAGAGTTTTGGTCTTAACCAGTCGACTAGATTTTCTTGTCCGCTAAGCCGTCTTCGGTCATACGCTCTTAGTCCGGTCATTATTTCTAATAGGATCACACCAAAGGCGTATACATCACTCTTAATGTATAAGTGACCTAAGAATGAAGAAAAACAAACAAAACTAACGGTTAGTTATTTATTCTTTATAATTGAAACTAGGTTAATATTTATATGCACGAGTTTAATTTAACTTGTAATGATTAAAATTACTAATAATTGTATATATCCTATATATTATAAATCATCAATATTTTTTTAATTTTATGAAATTATTGAATTGAACCAAAATAGACTTATGTTTTATTTTTTGTATTTTTAATATAATTTAATGATAAAATTGTGAGTTAGATACGTGGACTCCAATTTCTCTAGGATGATCAGAGGAATTTTNTGTATTTTTAATATAATTTAATGATAAAATTGTGAGTTAGACATTTAATGATAAAATTGTGAGTTACATACGTGGACTCCAATTTCTCTAGGATGATCAGAGGAATTTTTAAAATATGCATTTTAAATAAACTAAAATATAATCAATAAAAATAATTTTAAACAATTCTCTTTGTAACTGGTTTAGATATTAGATCATTAAAAAATTGTAGATAATCGTAAAGTTATGAGACTTTAAACATATATTATACTCCATCCGTTCCTCAATATTTGATATTTAAGGATTTTTCAAATTGATTAATAAAATATAAAATATCGTTTAATTTATTTTTTTCCTCATAAAAACACCATTAACTTCATCTATTTTAATCAATAAAAATTCATACGGTATCATATTAATAGTTTTTAACCATAAATTTTTGCATTGAAAATCGAAAACATCATTTAAAATGAAACAAAAATAAAAACCTAAAATCTCACTTATTGAAGAACGGAGGGAGTAATTTATATTTTCATATACGTACCTGTTGTCATATACTCAGGGGCAGCATAACCATGTGTGCCCATAATCCGAGTCGTAACATGTGACTTCTCACGTGATGGTCCTAGCTTTGCTAATCCAAAATCTGAAATCTTTGCGTCATAATTCTACGCAGATACATAGACAAACAAATCCCATAAGAAAAAATATTACTTGTTATTGTAAGATTTAGGATTTAGATTAACTGAGTCGAGAAGTATATTGGACGCTTTTAAGTCTCTGTAGATGATTTCTCTTTGTGAGTCATGTAGAAACGCAAGACCACGAGCTGCATCGATCACAATCTTAAGCCTTAGGTCCCAAGGAAAAGGATCGCTTCCTAAATCAAATGAAGATCACAGCAAGTAATTTAAAATTATATTTTCGTACTAAAGTAATCTTCTGGGTTTTGTGGGTTAGATGGTATTAATTACGTCGAAAAAGATGACTCTCAAGACTTCCTTTGGACATGAACTCGTAAACAAGCAGAAGCTCATCGTCTTCATGACAGTATCCTAATAATTTCACCAGATTTGGGTGTGAAAGCTTCCCCAAAAAGTTAACTTCTGACTGTCCTTGCAAATAAAGACTTTAAATTTAGCAGTGTAAAACATGTTTTAGGCAAATGGTTTCTCTTCAAAGAAGAGATCAAAATTGAAGAACTGACTTACTTGCCATTCTGCAAATCCTTGAACACTTTGGGAAGTCAATCTCTTGACTGCAACGATCTTACCGGAACCGGGTTTAGATGGAGCAAGGGTTTTCTCATCGACCCAACCTTTGTAAACTTTCCCAAAACCTCCTTGACCTAATATCGACTCAGGTTTGAAGTTCTTTGTTACCATCTTTAGTTCCAAGAAGTTATAGACTTTGAGATTTTGCTCACTCATAATCCCATCAGAACTTGTGCTCCCCACCTCCAAGAATTGTCTCTGTCGTCTAACATTTTGGCTTGTCGTCGCAGTGGTGGTGGTTGATGACGACAATTCTCTTGCATTTTTGTGGTTGTTCATCGTTTCTGTTTATCAATGACAAAGAGATCAGTAAGTGATCAAGATCACAAGAACCTGCATGGTTTTAGAGTCTAAGAGTTCGAAGAAAAGTGATGAAAATAGAGACCTGTTTTGGAGGAAGAGGACTGATAAGACCAACAAAGACCCATTTCTTTATAGCCTTTTCTTCTTCTTGTTGTAAGTTACTAATTTAGGCAAAGAGCTAATGGATGATAAAGTAGTACTTATCTAGCTTTTGCTTTCTTGAGTTAGATAAAAGACAAGAAATCGAATGTTGCAATTTTAAAACACACAAAATGAGTTTGCTTTTGTAGGGGAAATAGAAGGTCTTTATGTCTTCTTTGAGTGAGGAAGGGGTAAGTAAATATTTATATAATAATATGCCAATTTTTATGTCTTGGTCTAATNGGATGATAAAGTAGTACTTATCTAGCTTTTGCTTTCTTGAGTTAGATAAAAGACAAGAAATCGAATGTTNTAATGGATGATAAAGTAGTACTTATCTAGCTTTGCTTTCTTGAGTTAGATAAAAGACAAGAAATCGAATGTTGCAATTTTAAAACACACAAAATGAGTTTGCTTTTGTAGGGGAAATAGAAGGTCTTTATGTCTTCTTTGAGTGAGGAAGGGGTAAGTAAATATTTATATAATAATATGCCAATTTTTATGTCTTGGTCTAATTTGATATCTTGTATAGATTCGTTTTTTAATTCCAAAGACGCTAAATGAATAGTATATATACCTTATGCGGAAAATTCTAAACAATAAGATTTTTTATAATTTTCAGAACTGATTATAACTAGAAACAAATATGTTTTGGACTTAAGTTTGTCGATCGTTATAATGAATATGATTATGTGTTGATACTATGAATTTCAATAAAATGATAGACCGAAACGTTTGTTTTCTTTAGAAATTCGTATGTGAGCCCTAAATTACGNGAATTTTCAGAACTGATTATAACTAGAAACAAATATGTTTTGGAGTTAAGTTTGTCGATCGTTATAATGAATATGATTATGTGTTGATACTATGAATTTCAATAAAATGATAGACCGAAACGTTTGTTTTCTTTAGAAATTCGTATGTGAGCCCTAAATTACGATTCGAGAAAGAGACAAAAAAACATAAGCACCGAAAGTAAAAGAAAACGGTATAGATCCTGCCGTTTTAAGACAAACATAAGTTTCTAAGTCTTTAACACGGCTTATTTCTGAGTAATACAGCTATGCGTCAACACAATTACTATCTTTTATGTTCCACTAAATTTGATTTATTCTACTTTTGTAAAAAAAGTTGCTTTAATATTTTTATATTTGTGACAAAACAAAACAAAGCTTGTTCAAAACTAGGAAACATAGAAATCTCGTCTTGTATAAACAATAAAAAGAATTTAGAGATCTTCTCTTCTATGCTTTTTTCAATCTGTGATATGGATAGTTATTGGAGAATGTAATTGTTTTATTAANACCATACACATCGCAGGATCTAACGAGGTTCTTAACCCAATTTAAAACCTAAAAAAAAAAGAAAAATAGAAATAAACTCACATCCGACTCTCGATTGAGAACTTAAAGAAACGGATCTGATACTCATACGTGTCGGCAGATTATTGAACTGGTGAAACTGTCGTTTACGAAGGTATGTATGTGTCTCTTTAGATCGATTTCGTGATTTTTGTTTTCAATTTAACGAAATTGTTTTTTCTCTGTGTAGCAATTGAGACCTTGAACGAAGAGGCTAGAAAAGGGAGAAAATTGGAAACTGAGAAGAAGAAGAATTGGATGAGCTCTGCTCAATTATGGATCACTAACCCTAATTCCCAATTACAATCGGTAATAATCCATAAGCCAAAATCAGTTTCTTCTTTTGTCTCTGCAACTGATATTAAACCTGTAACAGACAAACGAAGAAGAAAATAGGTGCGTGAACCAAAATCAAATTCTTCTTTTGTCTCTGCAATTGAACAATTGATCTTGAGAACTCCTAATTTAGATCCATCAATGGAGGGGCAGGTTCTTTAGAGGATAAAAATTATTAAAATAGTATTTTTATATTCTTAAGAAACCTAAATTAGGATACTTGGATGTACATGCTCTAAGTTTCTAAGTCTTTAAGAGCAAGGCCAATGAGGGGTTCTTCATGAGGGGTTCTT